>PVLD010005998.1:0-105303 GCA_004027595.1 Dinomys branickii | reverse complement strand
CATCCTACTGAAAAGTTTTTGTACATCTAAAGAAATCACCAGCAAAGTAAAAAGAAAACCCACAAATTGGGAAAAAATCCTAGCTGGCTGTCCCTCAGACAAAGGTCTTCTATCTAGAGCATACAAAGAATTAAAAAACATGTACCTGTCCAAATTCAAAGACCCAATCCAGAAATGGGCATCTGAGATGAATACACACTTCTCAGACGAAGAAATACAAATGTCAAATAAATATATGAGAAAATGTTCCACATCCTTAGTCATTCGAGAAATGCAAATAAAAACAACATCGAGATTTCATCTCACCACAGTAAGACTTGCCAGTATGAAAAAGTCATCCAATAACAGATACTGGCGAGGCTGTGGAGAAGTAGGGACTCTATTACAGTGCTGGAGGGAATGCAAACTGGTGCAACCACTGTGGAGAGCCGTTTGGAGATTTCTCCGCAAACTAGGTCTAGAGGTTCCATTCAAACCAGCTATTCCCCTTCTGGGTATTTTCCCAGAAGATCTGAAAACATCATATCACTCTGATATATGTACACCCATGTTTATAGCAGCACAATTTGTAATAGCTAAAATGTGGAAGCAACCCAAGTGTCCATCCACAGAAGACTGGATTAAAAAACTGTGGTATTTTTATATAATGGAATATTATTCAGCTATAAAGAAAGACAGTTTTGGGGACTTTGTAGGCAAGTGGTCAAAACTGGAGTCCATACTCATAAGTGAAATAAATCAGCGGTACATGTGCAGGCAATGTATTGTATCACTGGTGTAAGAACCCGAGTGTGGGAATATAAACTAAGAGACATGAAGGAAATCTGTTCAAAAACAAAGAACAGATGGGATGAGGGAAAGGAGAAAAGAAAGAGACAAAAATGTATGTATGTATAAATGAATATACATATATGCAGGAGGGCTAACATGGTTCTACTATTGTATTATATCACTTAATGCTAAGGAATAATTGATGATGGGTTATTTGATCAATCTTGTATGTCTGTATGTGTTATCCTGAACACACACTTTGAAGATATCAATATGCAAAGCAGCAACTATTGGTGTTTTTTTTGGTTTTTTTTTTTCTTTCTGTCTTTGGTTTTTTGTTTTTTGTGTTTTTCTGTTGTTGAGAGGATTAATTGTCTGACCAATTTTGCATGTCTGTATCTGGGTTCATATATATACACTTCGAAGATATCAATGGATAAAGCAACAACCACTGTTGAGATCATGTCACCTTGTCTGTAGATCAGTTTTGATTGTACTATTTTTTATGCTAATTTGTGTCTGTTTGTTAATATGTTTTTGTGCTTTTATTTAAAAAAAAAAAAAAGATAATAGTGTGTCCAAATGAGACCATTTTCTGTGGGCTAGTGCATGTCTGTGTCATCACAGAACTACTGAGCTGAAGAAAAATGAGTATGTACTCAAGAAGATCTGTATATGAAACAACTCAACTAAAATATTAATGGGCAATGGGAGAAGGTGATAAATTTATTATTTTATTTTGTTATTAACCACACCTTTTCTTTTGAAGAGTTTTATTTCAGTTCTCTGTGTACTAACCAAATTAACATGGACAGTGATTAAGTCTTACATAAGAATTTTTTATAAATCTTCAACAAATCACTTTTAGTGTAAAATATGTTCATTATTAAAAACTTGGGAAGCAGATAAAAAAAGAATGTAAACAGCACATTCTCCCATCACCAAATGGCTTTGAAAATATTTAGAATTTAGCCATTGTTGCATGTAATTTTCAAATGTCTCAAATAATGAACAGGATACTTTCTTTGAAAAGTCTCCTACCCACTTCATATCAGTGAGGCCAGCAGAGACCCAGAGCTGGCCTACCCCCAGAATATATACATTTCCCTCAGTTACTTTCCCCATATGGCTATAGGCACCTACTTAAAGGTTTGCTCATCCCTCTGAAAAAAAATTTCTAAGTGAGATAGATCATATTTACCTTCCCTTTTTAGCCATGATACCAGGTGTCCTCCATTTACTGACATTAAATCCAGGATGGTTAAAAGAACAAATGCATAGGTAAGTTCAGATACAACTCTATACCCAGGGTTTTTTTCTTCTTAACATTATATTAAACTGCTGTCCTGTATCATTGAATTCCTTCAGAAACTTCTTCCCTTTTTGAGGCATAGCATTGTACTCCTCAGTTATATTATACTTTCTTTAAACTTCCTTGTCAGATATTCAGACACCCCAGTTTTTGCTATTAATCAAGTAGTCTGTTACAAAATCAACGTAACAGAAAAGTTTAAAGTATGAATCTTTTTTGTTTTTAAAGACAGAAGAATGGAAACATATCAACAGCCAAACAGACACAAATCAGAATAACACAAAAACAATACAGGAAATACAAAATTATAGAGAAGATAGGAGAGAATTAACAATGGTTGCTATATTATATAATGTTATCTTTGCATTTGTTGCTCAGTTATACAAATAAAGGCACATACAACTAATCAAACAATTTTCTCCTCCCTCATCTCCGTTGTTCTCCCAACCAATCAGTCGTCTTCCCTCTTATAATAACTGTACTTTTTGGTTTTATTCATTCTCCCAGGCTCTCACATTGGGAAGACATACAGTTGCTACAAATTATGCTACAACAAACATGGGTGCACACAAATTACTATGGCACTAGGTGGAAAAGCACCCAACCTCATTGATGATACATAGACAGGGGCACAGGCACACTATGATCAGCAACCCACTGACAAGCCCTCAAGGCCCTCAGCAGTCCGGTCGGGCCTGTGTAAAGTATGAATCTTAATACTTTTAAAAAATGGTATGGTTTTTAAAAATGGAAAGTATGTTAGGTAATACTGTTGAGTTAATGTTAGGTTTCTTACCTGCAAGAGTATATACTTAAGCACACAAGTAAGACTGTTCTCATTGTGTGTGACCTATTCTGAAGTATTTAAGCATGTCTGATAGAGGGCTCTGATGGAGGGATAGAAGAAGGGTGAGAGAGAGGGGCATGAACCTGAGACATGGGAAAAACGTAGGGACTGGTAAATCTGATGCCAAGAGAAAAGAGCCCGAATGACCATTTCTCCGAAACAGGCACACAAGTAAGTAATAATCAGAGAATGCAAATCAAAATAAAAAATCCCCTCTCTTGTTAGAATGTAGTGGCAAGCAGAAACATTGAATTGACAGCCAGGATTTGGAGGCAGTTTTATTTATGTCAATGGGCACTGATTGGGATCTTTCCCAGAATATCAGACCCCAATCTCTGCTGCTCGAGGGTTTATGTTGAATAAACAAGTGGGAAACACAGAGGCTGAATGGCTTGTCAATTGGAGACTGGTCTATACAATGCGCATCATACTGACAAGCTGTCCATCATGGTGAGTGGCCACAGGCAGGAGCAACCGGAACTGGAACACAAATTGTTACTTGGGCAACTAACAGAGTGAAGTATTCTGGCTGGGGGTGGGGGGCATTTTCTGCCACAAGAATAGCTATCATCAAAAAGACTAAATGTAACAGGTGCTGAAAAAGATGTGGAGAAATGGAAACATTTGCATTCTGTTGGTAGGGATGTAAATTCGTACACCGCATGGAAAGCAGGATGGAAACTATTGAAAAAATTAAAATATAACTATCATATGATATCATAATTTCACTATACTGGGTAGACATCTAAAAGAAATGAAATCAGTACATGGAAGAGATATCTATACTTGTGTCTCCACAATAAACAAGATATGGGAACAACCCAAGTGTCTCTGAGTGGGTGAATGGGTAAATGTGCCGTGGGTATATATATATATATATGATATTACATAGGCTTAGAAAGAAGGGAACACCACCACTGTGGCAGTGTAGATGAAGGTGCAGGACATTGTGCTCAGTGAAATAAATGAGAAACTGAGAGCAAAATACTGTAATGTCTCACTGACATCTGACATCTCAAAAAATTAAATTTATAAAACGAGAGTAGAGTGGTAGTTGTCCAGAGTTGAGAGGTGGACAAAGGAGGAAGGTGTTGGTCAAAGTGTTCAAATTTTCAGTTATGCAGAATGGATAAGTTCCGGAGATCAAATACGGCACGGTGACTGTCGTCAAACAATTTTGCTAAGAGAATACACCTTAAGTATTCTTAACATACACACACACACACAAATGATAACTGTATTAAGCAATAGATATATTAGTCAGCATGATTGTGGTAATAATTTTACTCTATATGTATATATTAGAATACTGTGTTATATACCTCATGAATATATTGTTTTTGGTCAAGTACTCCTCAGTAAGCTGCGATGGTAGAGAAAAATACTCGCATTCCAGAACTTAAAAACCTAAAGGATGGATGTTTACAAATTAGTAGATAAAGTGAAACTATAACAAAAGTAAGAACATATGCCTAAAAATATCAGACTGGGAGATAATTATTTTAACAGGATGCTAATATTAACTTTGGGGAAAATGATTTCAGAATATTAGACTCATGCTTCTTTGCCTTGGATGTTCTGCGGAAGACTTCTCTCATTCTACTGCGGAGAAACGTCTTGGGGCGTTCTGGGATATGGTTTACCCTGAATGGCCCTGAAGACTATCAAGCGTTACCTGGAAGGGCAAAGGAGAATCTTGTTCTCACCAAGAAATCGCTCTTGGCATGGGTTGCAGTAGGAAATGATGTCCGGGATTCAGGGGGCATAATACTTAGACTCGTCACATTAAATCCCCTCCCCCCACGTGACAAAATGGACACTTTGACTGTATTGTATAAAAAATTACACAATCCCTTTTATTCTTTTATTGTTTTCAATTCATAACTCGCTTCGCTTTCCATTTTCTGTGTAATTTGCTTTTAGACATGAGCTACAGTGCAGGCGGGGGCACTTTCCTGGTCCGCCAGTCAAGGCGGAACAAGGCGTTCACCGCTCCCAAGGCCACAGCGACCGCTACGTGTCTGTTGTTCTGTCTGTTCCCCCGTGGGCTCCTGCTGCAGTAGCGTGACGCGGTAGAACCGATCCTCGAAGAGGGGCCCTTTTCGAACATTTTCTGTATTTTCTACTTTGTTCTTCACTTTAAAAAAAGAAAGATCATTTGGTTTCTCTTTAAATGCCAAGGTCTGATCCGCAGAACACAGGCATTAAATTTGGTATTTGGACTTTAAGAAAATTATGGAAAGAAATAGTTCTGATGTTTTTAACACAAGATTTTCTGAGACAACCTGAATTGTAAGTTTTTCGTGTGTGTAATTTACATAAGTATGGAAGTCCAAGCATATTTTTGTGAATTTTTATTATTTTTTAAGCTAGAAACTAATGTTCTTAATCTCCTTAAAAAGCATCAGGCTTAATGTCAAGCTTTTTAGATCCATATTGAAAATTATATCTCCTTTATAACCCTGTTTTAAGTGTTATCATCATTCCCATTTCCCAAGTGGGGAAACAAGGTTTACAAAATTTACAGAATTTGCAAAAGATCATAATGACAGTCAGAGTTGGCTGCATAATTTGTGAAGCCAAGTGTAAGACAGAAATGTGGGGCTGGGCAAGGAGCAGACAAGGAGCTTTTCCTGTTGTAGTGTCTCCCTCTCAAATTCTCAGTGTTTTAATTACTTTCAAATGTTGCCCTCATTCGGGAGGATGTGCTAGAACCGCACCCTACAGCCTTTGTGCTCTTCCTGTAGGCTGAGCCTGGCCTTCTGCCCAGACACCTTCAGGAGCAGATGATGGTCGGGCTCACTAGGTAGAGATGGAAAGGAAACCTGGGTAGGAGGCAGGGTACCAGGAAAGGTGGGAGAACATAGCTGAGCACCAGCCCCGTGGAAAAGGGGAGACTGGGAAGGAAGCGCACACTAGGGCTGAGGCTCCCATTTCTTAGTGCCATGTCCCTCCAGCCCTCATTAAACCACATCTAGAGAAAGCTCTAAGAAGAATTTGAAGGCCATGACCATAAAACTGCAGCACAGAACCTATTTCTGAGCCTTTCCTTCAGAGAAGAGTTCATAAAAAAGATAAAAGTTCACGAAACTGCATAAAGTCATGGACCATAGCTGGTATTATTATTCTAAATACAGAGTATGGAGACTATCTCCACTATGTAGGACTCTAAAGTCTAGTTTCTTCCTATTCTGGAAACCATGATCATTCAGTAGATGAAACAGGACCTGTACAGCTTATTATGGATCAAACTGGAAGGTCTTTACTATGAAAGAACATCTTTATAGGGCTCGTATTGAGGGGAAAGTCTAACTCCATCTCCTAGACAGTCCGTGCCCTGGTAAACTATTACTCTTGGTAGTCATTATGCTTTTCAAGAAGTGAGTGGACCTGCACATTATTTTCTAGATGAATGTGCAAAGTTATTCACGTTGATGCATCAGTGTTATGGCTTTAAGAAAAGGTTTCATTCTTTGCTGTCATGGAAACTTTCCTCCCTCTGCAGTTAATTAGCTTTTTCTTAAAGCAATGCTTAATCTTGACCATGTGAATTTTAGCTGCAAACAGTGTCTGCCTGGCCACCCTAGGGTGTGATGATCAGCCTCCCCAAGAAGTGTGGCCGATTTCTCTGTGTGGAGTGGGAGGCTGGCTACTAGCACCAGCCCACCCCTCTGTTTTAATTTAATGACAAATTTCCCTATTAAGTCTGTGTTCACATTTCCTCCGAGGAAAGTGAAGCAAGTTCACCACCAGATCTGCACATTTCCCATTACCCTTAATAAAATATATTCCTCAGCATGGAGTGACATTTTTAAAGAACAGACCTTTCGGCAGTCTGACTCTATGCTGTTGTGCATAACTGAAGCCTGCCAGGTCACACAGGGAGACACTGGGGAAGTAGATTAATATGTAAACCAACCTAGGTGCCTTCAAGTGATGAATTCTGAGGCATACTTTGTAATTCATTTCATTTTGAGAGCAATTGTGCCCAGAAATTAATTTGTATTCATAAAGTTCCCCCTTTCCCTCTCTAGAAAATGACAGGCTTTGTTCTTTAAAAGTTTGTTTTTAGCAATGTGGCACATTAATTCTGTGGAATAAATATATGTAACCAATACACAGAGGAATAAAAGTGATCGAGATGCAATATGTGTATGTACAAATTCCCCAAGATGAATGTGATTATTATGTATGCAAACACTTACTAATAAAATTATTGTTCTTCTGAATATATTTGTCATCAAAGCATGCCATAGAAAATTATGAATAGGAAATGAAGTGTCTTATTCAAAAATATAGGGTCCTCATTCTCTGTGCTGTCTGCCTTAGAGATGCAATGGATACAGTCTGTTGTGTGGTTCTGGACTTTAACAGAAATGCCTTAAAATCATATCTGTAAGGTTTGCTTACCAGGACACATGCACAAACACATTCTTAACATTTGAGTTGCAGCTGAGGCACTGAGATTTGCTTACTGCCCTGTCTTGAGCACACAACAGTTTTCCACATTGGGTGCTGGCCAGCATTGCAAAGCTTAGGGACAGGAGCTTGCTGTCTGGTGAGTATTGCTCAAGTAAATGTAGTTTCTTTCTAGAAATTGAAAATCATTATCTTAAAAAAATAAATATTCAGGCTGTCATCACAAAGAGTAAAATTGCTATGATGAGTGCGTTTCACACCATTAGGCTCTAGATTCCAATTAATGGATCGTCAGGAAGAAATACAGGTTCATATGTACAACACTGATGAGCTGGTGACTCCGCAACTACATCTTTTCCTCTCTGAAAACACTCTTCTTCTGAGGGGAAAAGTTCATTAAGAAGATGGAGCTTCACATGCCAAGCATTTTCTTCTTAAAAAAATGAATAGATGCCTCTGATTAGTCAGGGCAAATAAAGGATGCATTTGACTACATAGTAGCTGCACAAACTATGCTAACGCAATGATTCAACTTTACCTCTTTCTATGCTATGGTACCTGGTATTATTAAGATAATATTTCTATGGATTTCAAAATAATGCATTGACTAGAAAAATTTGCATCACAATGGCTTCAATAAAGAAAATTTTCAAGACAGTACTTGGAATTGGTGTTTGTCATTTATGCTGCCTTCATGCAAGAGAAAGATTAGTCCTGAATGACAGTTCTTAAAATGGTGGCAAAATCCCAGGAGCGATGCTGAGAGTGAAGTTGCACTTCTGAGAAAGCACTTAGGCTTTCGCTCTTACATGGTGCCATGGTTGAATCATTTCTAAATTTGCATTCCACATCAGTTTTGAATTTTCTAAATGAGGTTTTACCTGTCTCGTTGTTTTACAAAAGGAAACCCTATAAGGCACATCAAAGAAATATACTGTGGGTACAGTTATCTCCGCTTATTGGAAACTTTCTTACCTTGAAGATCACACAAGCAGTATCCCTTCAAGCGCTGGCGTAGGGCAAGTGGTCCATCACAAAGTCCTATCAGTTGAAGAATAGAAACACCATGATGTCTTTGAAATGACAGGAGACTTAGATAGAACATTTCACTGAAATATGGTCTTCTCAAAAAATTTAAAGCCCCAATTGCTTTATGAATATTCTAGTGCTGGGCTGTACCTCCTTCTGTTCTGCTTCTCTGGCCTCTCCTTTTATGTAGTCTAACTTTTATGTTATAACCACATATTTCTATAATAATCAGAAAAGTACATTCTAAAAAAATGAGTTCTTCATCGTGAACATAATCATTACAGCCTACAAACACATACTAATAAAAATTAAAAAGATAAATTAGGAAAATAAGTAAAATTAAGCAATGTATAAAATAAATATTAAATAATTTGCTTTAGAAGCTTTATTGGCTTGAACCAGAACTACCTACTTCCCTATGTATCTTTTCAGGAACATGTTACCAAATATTGGTAAAGAATGTACATGTTTCACGGGACGATCACTGAGATGTGTGCGTCATCGTTGTTTAGCTCATGCTGTGTTGGCCGTGATCGGTCCCGCCGGCATCAGGAAGAGTGTCTGCACGAAGGCTGAAAATTTTAATGGGAATGCACCGCACTGCACGAAGGCTGAAAATCTTAATGGGAATGCACCGTACTGCACGAAGGCTGAAAATCTTAATGGGAATGCACCGCACTGCATGAAGGCTGAAAGTCTTAATGGGAATGCACCGTAGGGTTGATAGGGACAATGACAATGACCCTCAAAAACAAACAGCCCATCTGCATAGCTCACATCGCAGGTTCCTACTTACGAAGCAGAGTGAGAAAATTTCCTCGAATTTAATTTTCCTAATATGAAGTAAAAAGTCCTGTCTCGGGATAAAATGTATTATTCCAATTTTGCAATTGTGTGCTAAACATTAATGGAAAAATAATTGTTCAGATGATTGGTGGGTTTGGATGGGGAATTTACTCCTATCATTAAGGATTTTAAGAAAAATTCCCTAGAAAAACTACATACTATCTAATATTAATGTACCTGCAAGATGAGAGTGAGGAGGTCGAAAAAAGACCAATCATGTTTAAAAGGGTTAGCTTTTATATGTTATCCTTATATCTACTTCCACCAAGTAATGTGCATTTCTTTTCACTTTGTAGAATTGATTTACCTCAAAAACAAGTCATTGTGAAGTGAATAATAAGGAAAAGGCTCAAGTTGCTTCTAATTTTTTATTAGATTTTACTTTTAGAGTAATTTTAGCTTAATGTACAGCAAAACCGGGCAGAAATTACAAGAGCCCCCCACAGCATCTCTTTCAGCAGTGTCTCCTGCTAGAGAGCATCTTAGTCACTGCTGAGCAGCTCACACTGGTGTGTCACCATCAGCTGTTCCTGCTGTGGGTTTGGACAGATGGATAGTGACACACGCCTGCCTACTACAGTATCATCTAAAACAGTCGCACTGCCCAAGAAATCTTCTCTGTCTATGCAGTCAGATCTTCCCTGAACTCTCTGCAACCACTGGTCATTTCAATATTCTCATAGTATTTCCTTTTTAATAATGTTAAATGTTTGAAATTATATAGCCTTTTTATATTGGTCAATTGATTTAGTAATATATATTAAGTTTAAGTTTTCTCTGTGTCTTTTTGTCATTGAAAGATCATGTGTTTTTAATTTTAAATAATACTCAGTTGGTTAAATTAAATAATACTTAATTTTCTAAATATGTTACCGTTTCTCCATTCATCTACTAAAGGACATCTTGGTTGTTTCTAAGTCTTGGTTAATATGAGCAAAGCTGCTATAAACTCTGTGTGCAGGTTTTTGTGTGGAAATTGCTTTTCAGCCAAGTTGTATAAGTACTGAGGAGTGTGTGACTGTTTCATGTACTAAGGATGCGTTTAGTTCTGTATGAAAGCATCACACTGCCTTACAGTTTTACAGTAGCTGTAGAACTCTGCCTTGGAACATGAGCTCCTA
This sequence comes from Dinomys branickii, assembly GCA_004027595.1. NCBI lineage: Eukaryota > Metazoa > Chordata > Mammalia > Rodentia > Dinomyidae > Dinomys > Dinomys branickii. The sequence continues at coordinate 94,958 of PVLD010005998.1, read as the reverse complement.
CTAGTCTATCTCCGTGGACACATCTGGCTTGCCGTTATTCTGAAGTTTGGTTATCCCAATTAATGCTTAGGAATGCCCATTGTTTGCATCATGACGTGTAATGTGAAGCAAATAAAGCTTCTAAAGTAAATTATTTTAATATTTATTTTATGTATTGCTTAATTTTACTTATTTTCCTAATTTTTAAAAATTTTTATTAGTATGTGTTTGTAGGCTGTAATGATTATGTTCATTATGAGGAACTTATCTATTTTAAAATGTACTTTTCTGATTATTATAGAAATACGTGGTTATAGCATAAAAATTAAGACTACATGAAAGAGGAGGCCAGAGAAACAGTACAGCTGTACCCATGTGATCTCTTCATGGGCTTATTTGAGATCTGTACGTCTTTTCTGAGGTGTCTGTGAAGCTCTTTGCTCCACTTTTAGTTGGGTTATTTATTTTTATTGTTGAGTTGTAAAAGTTTTTCATATATTTGGGAACATAGTCCCTTTTGTGCTTGTTGTGTTGTTTTGCAGGAAGTGAACCCACAGCCTCAAACATGCAAGACACACCCTACACCATGAAACCATAGCCACAGCCCTCTGGCGAGCAGTCTTTTACCTGACATATCTCATGCAAAATTTTTCTCCAAATCTGTCGCTTGTTTTTTCATTCTCTTCATAGTGTTTTTTTTTAAAGCAGAAAAATTCAATTTTAATGAATCCAGTTTATCAATTTCTTCTTTCATTGCTGGTACCTTTGATATAAGAAAGCAGATGTCATTGACAATGCCAAGATCAAAGATTTTCTCTGCTGCCTTTTGGTCTGTGATCGTTTTCAGTTTATCTTTGTGAAGGATGTGAGGTCTATGTGTAGATTCATTTTCTGCTTATAAACATTCATTTGTTGAAAATTTTGCTCCTTCGACAAAAATGGGTTGGTTGTGTTTATGTGGGTCTATTTCTGGCCTCTATATTCTGTTCTATTGATCAATTTGTCTGTTCTACCAGTACCACACTCTCTTAATTACTGTAGCTTCATAGTAAGTCTTAAAGTCAGAAAATATCAGTCCTCCAACTTTGTTTTCAATACCGTGTTGGGTATTTTGAGTCCTTTACCTCTCTTTCTGTCTGTGTTTCCAGACAGTTCTGCCCTTGTTTTCTCTTTAATGATACAATAAAAACTATTTTAAAAGGAAGTTTTATTATTTATACATATTAACTAAACTATATTTTTACGTGAAGCTCAAAACAATTCTTTCAAAAAAAATGTCAGAGAAGAACTAGGCCTCTGCTTGGAAATGCCAAAAACTTTAGAATCAGATTGTGAATCTCTGTTATGGTTTGGCTGAGTGTTCCACCGAGCTCCACATTTGATAGGTTTGGCGCCCTGAGTGGTGCTACAGGGACGAACTGCGGATGTCTAGGAGGTCAGGCATAGTGGAGGCTCCTTCGACTTTTGGAGGCGTGTTCTTCAAAGAGGTGTGCTGCTCCATCTCCTTCTGCCTCTTTTCTGTCTCCTGGCTCCTGATACAAGCAGCTTTGCCTACCATGTGTCTGTCTTGGTGACTTTTTTCTTGTTGCTGAGACAAAATACCCAACACCCAAAATGAAGGAAGGAAAGGCTTATTTAGCTTACAGTTTGTGGACGTTTCAGCCCATACATGGTTGGCTCACAGGCAGAGTGGCGCATGGCAGAGGGCCAACATTCACGGCAGCAGAACACAACCAAAACCACAAGAGCAAAAGGGAGGAATGGCGGGCAAGCAGCCTCTCTCCTTCCCTTACATTGTAAACAGCCACCCCCACCCAGGGGGCGTGTAGCTCTCACACACTCTCCAGGCCCTCCTCTTCCACAGGCTCAGGACGCATACAAAGGAAGCACCCTGGCTTCCTGCTGAGTCACTCAGCCAAACCTCTAGACTCCCCAAGTTCACACGATGTATCAACCATAACAATGTCCTTGTGCCGCCCTTACTGGAAATCCAAAACAATGGATTACAATTCCAGAACTGTGAGCTACCGCCCTTACTGGAAATCCAAAACAATGGATTACAATTCCAGAACTGTGAGCTAGTGAGCCAAATAAACTTTTCCTTTGTATAAGTCAATTGTCTCATGCATTTCAACATTGTAATGTGAAGCTGAGAAATACAGCATCTATAAAACACCTTGATGAAATCTTTGTTGAAATTGCCCTGAACATATGGATCAACTTAGGAAGAATTTACATTTTGACAATACTGAGTACTCCTATGCATGAACTTGGAATATTTCCTCATTTATTTAGTTCTTTGGTTTTTAAATCACTGTTCTATAATTTTATCATGTAGATATTGTAAGTATTTTTTTACCTCTATGCTTAAATACTTCTTGCTTTGGAAATGCTAATGTCAATGGCACTGTGTTTTGTTCATTTGAAGGTTGACTTCAAATTCTACTTGTTCATTTCTGGCACGTAGGAAAGCAATTGAATTTCATAAATTGAGTAGTATTTTGCAACCTCGCTAGTTGCTACCTGCTAGATCTCATCCTCGTTCCAAGGATTTTTTGTTGATTATTTTGTACTTTCTACATAAGCAATCATTTTGCCTGTGAACAAAAATAGCTTTATTTCTTTCTTTCTAATCCATATACCTTTGATTTCCTTTTCTTGTTTTATAGCGTTTACTGAGACTTCCAGTTACAGAGCTAAAATGGACATGAAGTTGCTTGTTCCTGTTTGTAGTGGAAAAACTTTGAGTATGATTTTATCTGAAGACTTTGTGTAGACGGTTAGCAATGTGAGAGAGCTTGCTACAGGTTTATACAAGATGTTTAATTTCTTTAATAAATATAGGTCTATTCAAATTGTCATTTCTTCTCATGTAAGTTTTGGAAGATTTTGCCTTTTAAGAATTTCTGCCCTTCTAATTGTAAGGATAAAAAATCAAAACAAATAATATCCTAGGCTGTTTTGTGTCATATAGTTTGAGAATTTGACTATTTCTCTGGAAGTGCCAGGGTTTGAACAAACATCACCTAAGTGGTAAGTTCTCATAGGATTGGGTACTACTTTTCTTCATGTTCATTACTCTGGTCTATCTTTAATCTTGAACCATTTTTCTAGAGTGGGAGAATATTGAGCTGCTTTGTTAGTACATTGACAGCAAGTTAATTTTTAATTAATGGTGAATTACTCCAAGTCACAATCATTTACTGTAGAGGATGATATCATTTTTGGAAGGAAAATGGTCTGTAAACACGAAGACATAACAGTGAGATGCTAAAAGGTGGTAGGGGTAGAAAGCAAGTATTTGAGAAACATTAGGAAAAACCTAAGGGTCAGCAGTTATGGTTCACTGCAGGTAAGTTGGCAGGAGAAGAGCATGTCTAGTATTTACCTCCCTCCGATGAGTCAGAGCAGCCCAGTGAATTTTGGTCCCAACCCACTGTATGCTTTTGGGTAAACCCAGTTAGTCACTAAGAGTTTAACCAGTTCAACTTGTATTTTATAAAAAAAAGACCTACTTTTTGAGCCTGTGATATTCTCTGCAGGGATTAGACTTGACATTTCAAGACGCCAGAGATTGCTATCTTCTACTACTCATTGACAGAAATAACTTTTTGGTCTGACCCATCCTCATGCCAGGTTGCCTGGGTCAGTGCTCATAATATAGGTCAATGTTTAGTTGTTGCAACAGGAGTGCAGAGAACTGCTTTCACGGATACTTTCTGAACTAAAATGTCCAAATATATTGGATATCTTAATTCCCAATCTAGATCATCAAGTCAAGAGGATTCTCCAGAGAAGAATGAACAGCTCCATCTCATCAACACGGGACCAAATACTACACAGTTCAGTAGAGTAAAAGAAATATTTATTGATTTTTTCACGGGGGACATGAAAGCAAGCTAATAATTTATCTAGACTTGGCAGTTAACATGGGCAAAGTAATATTGTGAAACTTTTCTCTTAAAATATTACATCAGAAAAGTTGAGCAAAAATAATATAAATAAACTGGAAAATGTACTACATTTCATGAAATTTCTCTAAATAGAAACATGTTGTGTTTTTATAGGGCAGCTCCTATGTCCCTAGCCCCTTGCTGTGTATGAGGTGTCCCCCATAATTAATCTCTGTATGTCTGTTAGACAACATTGTTATCACCGGTGACACCGAGGCAGGAGGTTAAAACTTGACCTCTATCTTTCCGTTTGGATAACAGGTGCCAAATCACACAAATACGGGAATATGTTCCCGAGGATGGTGGAGTTATTACAGCTTACAATCAACTGCTCTATACTTTATGAGGAACTAGAAGACAGGAGCTTAAAGCCCTAAACAGAAAGAAATTACAAAGAGATGAAAATAATAATTCCCTGAATTTAATCAATACACACCATATATATCACACCCTACTCCATAAATGACCATAATTATTACATGCTACTAAAACTTTAAAAAATAATGTACTGAGAGATAATCCCTGCCAAACTAGAATGATATACCTGGTGAATAAAATTTTTCCAGTTAAGGGAGAAATAAGAACTTTCACAAGTAAACAAAAACCAGGGGAATTCATTGTCACTAGGTCTGTTCTACCAAAAATGCTAACTGTTTAGGTTAACAAAAAAGTGTGTCACAGAGAGACTGAATTTGCATAAAGAACCGATGAATGCTATACATGGCGTAAATGAGAGCAACATAAAATACATTTATTACTTCAAATTGCTATAGAAGATAACTACCTATCTAATTTAAAAATAGTGATACATTGAATATCCCTATATAGCATACATTGAAAAGTAAAAAATATGACAAATAGCACAAGGAAAGGAGAGAAACACATTGACGTGTTTTAATGCTTAATATTTTGCTACAGTATCTAGCCCAGGAAATAAGGTAAGGAAGATCTAAAGCATCTGCTCTGACACAGGTTGCCAAGGCGTGTCCTGGAGAGGCTCACCTCCCCACCGGCTCCTCCTCCTCTGCCTTCCTGCAGCCAGCATATGGAAAGATCTCCTCCGCCAGGCCTGCCTTCCATGGTGTTTCCGCCTTGGGGCCAGCCAGGGACTAACACTGCGGGCCAAGGTCATCCTCTTCAAATTGTAGACGTGGGGACACCATTCCACAGCCAAGAGCAAGGGACTAAGACAGCCCGCCCACCTACCTGGCTTCAGGGCTTCACTTTCCTTCTGACCTGCGCGTCCCTAAGAACAGTGGTGATTGACATTACATTAAATCCATAGAATGATTTAAGCAGAATCTATTCTTTACAAGTTATAATTTTCACACCATGAACATTTTCCATTTGAACCACGTTTAAGCATTCAGTTTAGCTGCATTAAGTGCAATACTGTTAATGGACAACAGAGATTGTTCACCTCCAGACTTTCATTCATTTTCACCAACTAAAACTGTATACTCATTAAATAACTCTCAATCCCTGCAGAGCTTCGCATAGTGCAAGGTACCTATGGATCTAATTTCTATGAATTTGACTACCGTAAGTACCTAATATAAATGGAATTAGACAATCTTTCCTTGTGACTGGCTTTCTTCATGAGCATTATGTTATCAAATTTCATCCGTGTGGCAACATGTGTCAGAATTTCTTTTCAAGTTGCATAGTATTCTGTTCCATATGTATTACCATATTCCCATTAGCCACTCATCTGTCAGTTGATGTTGTTTTCTCTTTTTGTCTGTTGTGAGTACTGCTGCTAGGACACTGAGGTACAAATATATGTTCGTGACAGATTTCATTTCCTTTGATAGTGGAATTCCTGGGGTTTTTTGTTTGTTTGGTTTTTAGTTTGTTCTTGAGAAACTGCCATACCATTTTTCATAGTCATGGCACCATGTGACCTTTCCTCAGTCTCTCCTCATTCCTCGTCAGTGCATGTCACCCACTAGCCATTCAAACAAGTATGAAGTGGTGTCTAGTGCTTTAGTTTTCATTTGTTTTACCCCAGTGAGTAAGGACTTTAAGTGCCTTTTCATGTGCTTATTTTCTCTATACCTGTTTTCTTTGTATGATGTCTATTGGTGTGTGTAACCCTTTTCAATGGGGAATTTTGTTGTTGAACTCCATGGCCCAAGGGCTGCTGGTTAAACTCCCCCGACCAGCAGCACTAGCAAGAGGTTGATGGGAAGGAGAGTGAGGGCTGCTGTGCACTGTCCTGGGTGCCTCACTCTGTCCCTGCAAAGCACCTCTGTTCTACCAACCAGCCCTCCAGCACAAGTTTTTCTCTCTAGATCCAGTAAACGCCTCTCGTCTGACCCCTTTGCGGGTAAAAGGAATAGTGTGCCCTGCTCTTTACACTTCTCAGGTGATGTACTGACTCCGGTGGGCTCTTTGTTCATGTTCTATGCTTAGCTTTGTAAAGTGTCTTCTCAATCAACTCTTCCCACATCACTTAATCTGAATGCAACCTCTTTTTCTACCTAGGACACTGACTATAGTGTACTTGGTATACAGAAAATTCTGATTCATTAATGTTTTATTTGCTGGATTCTGGTGTTTGCCATATTTAAAAGGCTGTGTGATATGTATATCATATAAATAAAGCATCCTATGCTCCTCTTTTGCTAGCTTCTCCCTGTTTGCTATGTGTGTGGTTTCAAACCACATTCAAGTCTGTGATCTATCTGAAATTTCTTGGGATATTAAAAATGAAGTATTACTCATTATTTTCCTACAACTTTTGTGACTGTTCTTTTCTCATTTCTTTTCTGTTTGACTCTTGGAACCTATATATCAAATTTAGAATATTATCAGTATTTTTAGCAGACAAATAAAAACTTATAGAGTTAAGCATAACATCTTTCTGAATTCATTTCATCATGAATTCAGTGTTCTTCTTTTTATTAAACTATTTGTGTTTCCCATTGACTTCACATTTTTCTTTTCACAGTTTTTTTATAATTGCTGTTATTCCAAGTATTTCATAAAGTTGCTATTGTAAATGTTTTCCATTATAACTTATAATAGATTTTAATTTGCAGAAAATAAAGCCTAATGATTCTTTAAATTATTATTATAATTTTTGCAAAAGCTACTCAACTGAATTATATTTATGTTTATAAATTTTCACATTTTTTCTTTAGTCGGTGTTGAGAACAAAAATATAAAAGAAACCCTCAGTGTTCATTGAAAACTTCAATCAAGAGGTCACCTCTAGCTGAGTCCCCAAAATCAAGTGGCATCTTGAGAATTTTAAGTAAAGACAAGAAGAATATGGAAAGAATGTCCTAGGTTTCGAAGGAATCTACAATAGTGGTCAGAAGAGAAAAAGCAAGGAAGAATTTGAGGACTTAAATGTAAATCAGTATCATAGGGCAATGACTGGTTGCAATGACATACATGTATTGCTACAATGTATATGAATAATGTATATGTAATAACAGTTTTGGAAATACATGTGCTGTGATAATACACGTTGCATAATATGGGAGATAGAATTTTATAATATAAAGAAAAAATAATGCGTGGGCTCAGCACAAACTGATGATGGAATGTGAAGATTTGGAGACTAATTGGTAGGAAGAAGAAAGGAAGTAAGGAGAGAAAGGACAGGCAGGGAGTGGGCGAAGGACTCTGTGAGAGCAAGGGCTGAGTTCATTTTGCAAAATATGATGGGAACCTCCTGACAAAACAGCAAGACCAATGAGACATCAAGTATGTCCTACAAAAAGGCCAGGAAAGAAAACACGTGGTGTCAGCGTAAGTGTTACATGTGTGGGAAACTCGTACGTGTGATAATTGTGGTAAAGATTATTTTTTGTGCTGGTATTTTCTATGGGTATTTTTACTGTAGTTCATGTAAGAATCTATTTCTGTTGTTTTTAGACTTTGTACACCAAAAACAGTCAAAGCTGAAAATTTTGATGCTTTTTTATAAACACTCGAAATATTAAATATTCAATACTTTTATTTTTTTTCTTGTTAAGTACTCATTGTTTAATATAATGAAACTTATACAATTAAAATTAATAATTTGGCAATAAAATTAATAATTCATCAATACTGATATCTTTTAAAGGATAAATGTGGGCATGGTACATCCACAACAATGCGCCTTTGTGACAAAATTATTGTTATGTCCTATGGGCTACAGTCCCAACCCCCAGTACCTCAGAATGTAGGTGCATCTAAGGATAAGGAGTTTAAAGAGGCAAGCACAATGTCATTAGGACGGGGACGTAGTCCAACGACCCACACACTTATAAGAAGCAGCACACTTGGAGGGAAGATAGCAGGGCCAGTGAGAGGACGAGCCTGAAAGGAAGTCCTTAGAGAAATCCAGCCCTGCTGGCATATTAGTCTTGGATTGCCATTCTCCAGAAATACAGCAGAATAAATTCCTGTTACTTAATCCAGTCAGTCTATGGCATTTTACTATGTCAGTCCTTGTAAATTAATACAGTGACTATAATTAAAACGAGTATGTAATGCATGTAGAATAGGTGAATAATGACAGAGATGGAGAACAAGCCAAAGAAATTGCACTCGAATTATTTTTTAAACATTTTTCAGAAAGCAACTAAATATTTAAATTCCACATTAAACTGTATTGTGTTCTTCCAGCAAAGGGTATCATTTATTAACAGAACCTTTCCCTGTTTGAAACATTTCCTTATTACCTTTGCCATCTTTGGCAGTGAATGAACTTTGTGTTATTTCTCAGGGTCTCAGAGTAATTCACATTCAGAGATAAAGTATGGAAATTACAGTGTGCCCCATTCTGTGACATGAAGTAACTGGGTGATGTGCTTCATCATGTTGACCTTTAACTTTAAAATCATTTTCTTTGCAGCTTTATTCTCAGTATATTACAGAAGACAGTGTTCTCATAAGGGTAAATTACAGAATTAACTTATACATATTATAATAAATAATATGTAATAAATTACTGCTAAGAAATCAACCAATATTTTATTGTATTTGGAAAATACATACTTTGTCATCAACAGGAAAAGAATAGCTGGAATAGAAAAGAAACGCTTTGCAAGCTGGCTTACGCAGACCCCGTAGGCTGAGGGCCCTGGGTCAGCAATGGCCAAGCAGTCGGGGAAGTCGTTTCCAGCGGACACATGCATGAGAACCATTTCGCCTGGTCACAGCCTCACTGTAGAGTGAACACAAGCAGACCTGCCGACCTCCTCCTTTGATGCTTCCAGAGACTGGCTTCAGGTAGTGTCTGTTTTTTCTTATGAGTGGATTTTCTTCTAAAACTTTATGTCATATTGTACTTTACAAAGCTTCTGGTTTTCCCTTCAAGCACTTGAAGAAATATCACGATGGCTCAGCTGCAGAGCTGGGCAAGCCTCTCAGACACTGGTCTCCAGTTCGGGTAATGCACTAGTTCTGAAGTCAAAGTGCAAGTTGGTTTCAAAAATTATTTTAAAAACTTGCTGCTATGTATGCCAACATGTCCAGAGTGCTGTCAAACTCCAGGTTCTAATTAACTGACTTTGCATTCCATCTTTCTGTGTTCTTTTGGCATTCCCTTCTTAGTATTTGACTACATCCCCTCCAGGGCTCAAAATTGATGTAATACCCTCACTTTTAAGGGGAAATTGTGGCCACAGAGGTGAAAACCCTACGTCCTAGGGTAGGGACGGTTCCTGGTAGTAATCCAGGGAAAAGAGATAGTATAAGGGCTCTTCTCTCCTTTTATGTGACTCTGCTTTAAAATCTTTCTTATCATAAATCATATGAGTAAAGTCCACTTTGAAAGATACCATTAGCCTATGAATTTGATTTTAAAATTAGCCAAATAATGCTACTTTTAGAAAAATATACAAGTTTTATTCTTAATATTAGCATTAATGTGTATATTTTAAAAGGGTAGGAGATCATGTAAGGGAGCCTAGATCTTCTAAAAAAATCCCCACTGGTTAATTGAATAGAGAGACCCATCAGTTAAAAATCAATATTTGCAGTACTTCTTCAGGAAAACTCATCTTAGTAGTTGCTAATCTAACTGACTGGAGAGCACTGAAGACTTCTTCGGATTAAAAATAAATCAGTCAACGTGACAACATTGTTTTTACTGACAGTCTGCAGATTTCAAAGTTTTAAAACTGTAAGCTTTTTCTCATTATGCCGTTGTATCTGTAAGTTATGCTTAACTTAGAGAATCAGAACTATTGGTGAACATTAATGACATTTACCGCTGATTGTTTTCTAATGATGATGTTATTAATATGAAAAAGGAATTAATAAAAAGGAAAGAAGGCAGAGATAATGAATTTAATTATGGATACAGTGTTTCTGGAGACCAGGATTCTTTGTACAAAATATAGACATGAAAATATTGCTCTTGAATCTACTTATACTAGATATAAAGTTTTATTCTTCTTTATACACATAGGATTTCAATCACGGAGTGATAAGGAAATCCTCAGGATTATATTGTAGAGATGAGATATGATCAGATCCTGGAGAGAAAAATATCCAATCCCGAGGATATACATGAGTCCAATTAATCATAAAAATGTTGAAGAGATCTGAATTTTAAAAATGAATATTTTATTGAAGACTCATCTCAACTGTATGAATCCCTGTTTGAAACCACTAAATATTACACTGGTCAATAATCCTGCATTTATGCAGTTACAAAAAACAAAAAGGAGTTTCGCAAAAACTTTTAGTCATTTTCCCCCAGTGAAACTGGAGTGTGTAGCAACATAATGCGAAACGCCAAGTGGTAAAACAAAACAAAACAACCAGAAAATTCAGTGTAATCCATCAGACGGTCTAGAAATCAGGCGTGTCAGTTACCGAGACAGCTTCTTCTGCTCAGGGGAAGGTGGCTCAGGCGCGGTCGGTTAGGGTCTGGGCCTGTCAGGCGCGGGCTCGTGGTGGAAACGAGCTTTCTCTGCAGTATTGTCCTCCTTTACGTCATCTACCGGCTGCAGGACCTGATCATCCTTGCTTTGCAACAGTGTAAGTGCTTTTTTAAAACTTCACTTATCTGCTTTAAGTGTTATTTTTTAACTGGCCATGCAACTAAAGTAGTATAATTTTGAGGTTTAAATAAAAATGTATGTACTAGGGACAAATGTGAAATGATAGACAGCAAGGATATTTCAGACATTATTAAATCCAAAAGAAGTTTCAAATCTCATTCTGTGGTAAAGTCTTGTGTCATATCACTTTGTAACAGATTTAAAAAATGATCAACGGCCAGTTGAAATTCTGAAACATAATGGATTTTAATAGGAGCAATAATGATAAACTCCAGGAAAATCAAGCTAAATTTTCTATGTAATCTCATGAAAAAGAATTCTCTGATACTAAACAGTATCATTACATAAATAGTATAATAATAAGCATTTTAAAGAATGATTTTTGAAATTAATTTCTTTATCTATATTTGAATGTATTTAAGAAATTGCTTCAAATATTGATTCTTTCTGCTGAGATTACGGAAATACATACTGATTACACACACTCAGATTAAGAGAGTTAGGTGCAGTCATATTAAATTTCTTCCATTTTTGAAAATAATTATTTAATGCAATCATTATTTAGTTAAATTCATTTTCTAAATGCAAAATCTATTTCACTGGTCTTGACAGTATTTTAAAAATTAAGCAAAGCTAATTACATAGTGTAATGAGCATAATAAGTCTGGAAATTGTTTGATGCCATGTGTTAAGTTGGTTCTTGGAAATTGCAAATAGTCTATTGGTAGAAAGGCAACTTATATTTGTGTTGATGAAAGAAAAATAATGTGTATTTCAGATTTATCACTGCTTTTCACCTTGCCTCCTTATAGGAGGCAAATTTAAATTTACTTAAATGTATTTGATAATTGATACATAAAAAATCTGTACATGTTAATGGTGATGTTTTGATATTTGTGTACATTGTGAATGTTTAAATCAGGTTACACATATCTATCTCCATTTATCATGTATTTGTGGTAAAACTTGCAAAATCCTTTTTTTCATAGCTTTTCAAAAGCTATGTTGTCTTGGTTACTCTTTTCTTATTGCTGAGACCAAATACTTGACACCCACAATTAAGGAAGGAAAGGTTTATTTAGCTCACAGTTTGTGGAGGTTTCAGTCCATGCTTGACTGGTTCCAAGGCAGAATGGCATGGCACAGTGGAAACACTTCAAGGTGGCAGAAGACAGCAAAGCAACAAGAGCAGAAAGGGGAGGAAGAGCAAACCTCTTCTCTTCCCTTATATTATATACCCTCCCAGGGCAGGTGTAGTTCTCACGCCATCTTCAACCCTCCTCTTGCACAGGCTCAGGATGTTTACAAAGGGAAGACCCTGGTCCCCCTGCTGAATCACTTAGCTAAGCTTCTAAACTTCTCAAGCTGACAAATGTACCAACCTATACATTCTACTCTTTGTCAACTTGGCAACCAGATTTCTTTGAACCAGTTTCCAGATACAAAGACATACTAATTCTTATTATTTCACAACTGAACATTATAACACAGATGTAACAATTCTTAAGAACCAGTTATCTTGGTTACTTTTCTCTCTGTGGAGACAAAATCCCCAAAGCCCAAACTTAAGGAAAGAGATGTTTATCCAGTTCACAGTCTGTTGAGGTTTCAGTCTGTAACCAGCTGGACTCCAAGGCAGGTGCCATGGCGCAGGGGCAGTACTCCAAGGCAGCCAAAGACAGAATAGCAACAAGAGCAAAGTGTGGGGGTGGGGGGAGCAAGCCTCTTTCCCTCCCTTATATTATGTGCCGGCTATCACCCTGGAGGGCAGTCCTTTACATCCACACCATCTCCATGCCTTCTTCTTCCACAAGTTCGGGATGTTTACAAAGTAAGGACCCTGGCTCCCTGCTGAATTAAACTTCCAAACTCCTCAAGTTAACACAATGTATCAACCATAACACCAGTACTAAGTCTATCAACATTATATTACTTTAGAAGCCTAACATTCTACCCTTGGCTCCTCAAAGACACATGCACATCCCTTTATGCAGAAGGTATTTAGTCCATCTGTAAGAGCTGCCAAAGTCCTAACAGTTTCAGCATTGCTGAAAAGCCCAAGACCCAAGTCTCCTCCAAGCTGTAAGGCAAACTCCTAGCTGCAAGGCCCTATACAAAAGAAATTTAGACACTTACAACATTCAATGGCACAAAATAAAAATTTTAATTCCAAGAGTTACAAACATGGGAATACAAAGGATTGGGGCCAAAGCAAGTCCAAAATCCAGTAGGCTGAATATTAAGTCCTGTGGTTCCATGTGTATTATCTGAGGCAGTCTGTGAACTCCAAAGGGCTTGTGTGTTTCCATCCCTATAGCATTTCTGTGGATTATAGCTCTCGTGGCTTCTCTTATGGGATGCATTTGCTCCCTCTGTGGAGATTTCCTTACACGATCCACTTGCCTGGCTTTTCCAAATCTCAGGGATCTCCACTGTATCTTTGGCTTCACACTCACAGCTGCACACACTGCCCTCTCAGGGGTACATTGTCTAGCCTCTCAGATCTTCTGAAATAGGGGTGGAAGCCTTCTTAACACCATAACTTTTCCATTTTGCATGCACCTAAAACCAGAACCACGCGGATTATGCCAAGATCCACTGCCAGCTGGAGTAGCATCCAGGTTTTCCTTTCTCTTGTGTGTAGGGATGGAGTGCCTGAATCACTGGGCACTCTGAATCCAATTCTGAGGAACAAATTTCCTATGCTGTCACCTTTCTGGAGCATAGTGCTCTGTGGCTTTCACCTTAAAGCAAAATCTTTCACTTTTGCAGTTTTGAGGCTGCAAAGGGTGGAGACTTCTTCCTGTGATGCCCTCAGGCCATCTTCTATTTTCCTCTTCCTTCTCAGCAGTTGAGATCTCCTCAGCTCTATCTTTGTAGTCCACAGCTTTACTGAATCTTCCTTTATGGCCAAACTCACAATGCTTTAAATCATTTTGCGGGGCTCCCTGCTCTTGAGTCTCAATATGAATCTGGCTAAAAGCCTCCAATAATAGCCATGCCACAGACTCAACATTTGGCTGCTTTGAAATTTCTTCTGCTGGATTAATCAGTCCATCATCCTTAATCTCAGGCAAAATCTCAACATGGGCAAAATACAAACTTTCTGCCAAGCCATAGCATATATAGTCTGGAGTCCAACAGCCAGTGTAGTCCTTCCCACCAGAAACCTCTGGATCCTGGTCTTTACCATAGGATTTCTATTAATCTTCTGGTCTTCTGAGCACTGACCAGAATTTCCTATACAGAACAGCCGAAGGTGTTCCAGTTGTATTTTTTCAGGCAACATCTCTGAACCTTTCCAAACTCTTCCCACAAGCCGTTACCAAAGACTCTTGAACCACAACATCAGATGTAGTCACAGAAACAGCCCCACTCTTGGTACCAAATTCTCTACAGGACTAGTCTGTTTACAAAGTGAGGACCCTGGCCGCCTGCTGAGTTGCTTAGTCAAACTTCTTAAGTTGACATAATGTATCAACCTGTACATATATATAAGTCTTGTTTTTCTACAATGTACTAGGCCACTTGCCCATCTTACTTCTGACTATAAGTTAGTACCCACTGATCAATAGGCCCAGGCAGAAAGCAGGATTAGGAGGCCAACTGTCTGACATGGCAAACTAGGATTGGTTGGGAGTGTGGGAAAGGGAAACAGAATATTACAAAAAGGGAAGTAGGAAGTCGTGATTTGACTCAGGGGAAGAAGGGTGGTGCTTAGCATATAACCTTTAAAGGTCTGCACTATATTGACTTTGACCTCTAGAAGTCAGCGCCATTTTGACTTGGCATTATACTGGCTGAGCACAACACATGACCACTAGCGCCATATTGGCTGGTTGCCGTAATGACTAGGCAGGAATTACAGTGACATTCCCCTCTTTTGGTTATAGGGGGCGAAGACCCTTCTTAAACTGCTTCCTGCTGAATAGGGGCATTGATATGACAGGGAGTGAGGGGACGATGGGTATCACCTACGTGAATGCCAGTGTCGGTAATGTCTGCTGGAGTGACAAGTTCGTTGGCCATGATTGCACAAAGCCTGGATTGGATAAAACTAGACAAAAGTTTAAAAATGCAGGGCCCTACAAGTAAACAGGTTGTTATCATGATTACAGGGCTCAGAAGAGGTAGCAGGAACAGTGCCCATGACCCCCATGACCCAAGTGTGTCATTCCATCAGGACCACGGTGTAACGGGAGAGAGATAGTTTTATAGTTCTGGGCGTTTATGCTCAAGCCAGGTACGAAGGTGTTTTATGATTTTTTACGATCCCAGATTCATTTACAAAGTAGCAACATACTTCTCCCAACATAGCACAGCTGCTTCCCTTATTGGCTATTTGGATGTTAAGGGTGCAGCGATTTTGGAGGGCAACTGCTGAAAGGCTGTTAATTTGGTTTTGAAGTATGGCCTGTTTTATTTACTTTACTTTTTATTTAGGAGAGAGATCAGCTATGGTGTCATTTATGCTGAGTATAGTTAGTCAAGGCCTTGATATGTATCATATAACACTATCTTTAGACAAGATCTGGTGGTTTTTAACAACAGGAACCTAGCATAGTTTACTTGAGAGTTTTGTAGTCTCTAGGCAAGAATAAACCAATTTCTTGGAGAAATTAGTATAATGGCACTGCTTTAGACATCTTGTATACTTTTCTGTTGGATGTTTAAGACCAAGATGAAAGTGAGACCTGTATTAATTAAAATTAACTTCTTCCTATCTATCAAGGACAGTTAAATCTCCTCAGGATTTGCCCTGGAACCATGTACAGTGCTTTTCATTTTTACTGTCAGTGTCAGCCATCTGGATGAGTCACAGTCAATGCATGACCAAGTTGCTTTCTTTGAAAACTTGGGAGACACTTTCTCCTGGTGACTCTACTTAGGCACACTATACAGCATAGAATCATTTTCCTCTGTGGTCCCATAATTTCCTTGATCAGAAGATCGGGGACTGAACTGAGTTATATGATGTTGCAGCAGAGGTTCTCTTATGTCCTGAGTTTTTATTGACCTCAGAGGCCAAGAGCCAAATATTGGCTATCCTCTTAGCCTGGCTATCTTTCTAATTGGTCTCCAAGCCTCAGTTGTTGAACATCCAGAAGAGAAGATTAATAACATTATATTGTAATGGAAGCAGTGAACTTAATTATCAATATTTTATCTGAGTATTAGGTACCTTGAAATAAAGTACAACCAGAGAACTATTACTTCTTACCTAACATGGATGTTCTAGTAGTTGACTCACTATGGAACATTAACAGATGACAGTGAAATAGCTTTATAAAGAAAACTGAAAGTCAAAAATCATACATAACATTGTAATATAACAGACATGATGACATTTCTTTAGCACAGTAGAATGACCCTATTAGTCATCATTCCTACCTAATACATAAGGAGCTTTTATCCAATTTGTCCTTAAACAGGATGTCATTTAAGAAATTTGTAACTGTGTCGGCTAAATCTCTAAATGTAGTGGCATATACATAGCCTATACAACACATAAGTTTTGTTAAAAGGTTAACATTTAAATGAGGACCTCATGTTGGCCTGATGTGAACCTCTTAATATGAGTATCTGGAGCATGAAAGAAAGACAGATGTCTGCATCTGAAAGAAAATGTCTATCACTTTTATAAACAATCCCAGTTTTACATTTTAGAATATCATGCATTTGGAAAGCATGAATATATGCAATATACCATGAAATTGACAATAATGAATTATTTTGCTTTTTACTCTAGTTTTGTACCAATAACATACCAATAACATCTTTTAATCAAAAAATACCTTATTGTCTTATTTTTGAAAACTTAACTTTCTGACAATGGCTAGTGTAAACATATCACAATAGTATATTTTGAACAATATTTATTGGGGTGTTTGCCATAAGGCTATAGAGATTATTGGGGCTTCCTATTAATGAACAAGGACTGGGCAAATGTTACCAGGCAGCTGCTTCCTTATTCATCAATTGAAGTCCTGTCAAACAGATTTTTCTACCATAAGTGATTTTTATTTTACTATCTTAACAACTTTTTAAGTTTTATGAACACATAAAATTTATAAACCTGATTTAATGATATTTTGACCAGCTAGCAACCTTGGTGGAAGCATACCCTTAACTTAGATAACATGTATCTATAACTTGAATTACAGGCAGTTGTTTCAAAAATAAAAAAATACTAGAAGAAAAGTTTCTTGAGCTGAAATAAAACAGCTGTTTACAGATTGGACAGAGAGACAAACAAACAAGAACACATACACAAGACAATTTGTTTGTAAAATCAGAGTGCACTCAAATGTTTTTGGCCAAATTGAATGTAGGTCAGTTAGAGATCTCATAAGAATTTGCAGAAAGTTAAAATTTTATCTGTAACTCATATATTTTTATTACTTTATTTTGTCTTAAGAATATCAACTTTTGTGTCCCTTTTTGTGTCCTGGGATGCCTATGGCATTGTGATCTTGAGAGGTAGTGTACAGGGAGAAGTGTTGAGTGGGGTTTGGGAGAGTGAGGGCTGGGGTCCTTAGAAGAACCTCTTCAGTGGTGAGACAAAGCAGATTGGCCAACAATGAATCTAGTGGCTGATCTCCTGCAAGGGCAAGGAACTAGTGGATGGCTTACTCACTCTCTGGTGGCTAGAACAGTCACACTTCCAATGGCCCTTGAGGATGTAGCATGGGATGAGACTTCTTGGGTGGTTGTAGATCAGGGCAGACTCATGACCAGTGCCCTTTGTTGTTGCACTTGAAACATGGTCCAGGAATGGCTCAGACATTGCTGCTGGCACCACCTTGTTTGGCATCTGCCTGCTTAGGCTTGTCTACTTTAGGAATCCTGAGTGCTGCCACTAGAAGCTCATGTTGATATCGGGCAGTGCCTTAGCAACTTTCAGTCTGCTAGCCTGCTTGTCTAGCTTTTGTCATTCCTCTCTGTTATTGAAAACATGAAAAGCCAAAGCTAAGAGCTCTTTCTGTGAGGACTGAGGGCCAAGCTCAGATGTTTTAAAATTTAGCCCAAATATCTGGGGCTGACTGTGAGATAAAATGAGAGCTAACAAGCACTATCCCCACATTTGACTGTGGATCTATTTCAGTAAATTGGCTTAGAGTCTCAGTGAGACATGCCAGAAACTCAGCAGGATTTTCATTGTTCCTGAATCTGTCCCATAAGTTTATTATAATTTATAGGCTTGTGAGAGATCTGTTTAAGTCCTGTTATAATACAGTCAATCATTATTTTAACCTTGTGGGAGCCCTCACACCCCTGATAGTCCCAGTGGGAATCTGTAAATGGCACTGCAGCAGCTCCATCAGGATAATCAGGATTAGCTCAATGCTTAATGTTAGCCTCTTGTTGGGCTGCATCCCATAATTCTTTCCTTTACTGTGAGGATCAGCTGCAAAAGACCCCAATTTATTAGAAATCTGTGAAAGGTCGGAGAGGGTAAAAGGAACATGGATAAGAACTAGCCCTTCAAGCCCGGCCTGTTCCCAAAGGGGGCACACAAGTTGAGATTGAGAAGAATTAGGAGGTGTTGAAAGGTGAGTAGAGTCTGAGCGAGCAGTAGCGAGCAAGCAGAGTCAGGGCAAGATAGCAGTAGGTGATCATGTGGCAGGCAGCAAGATGGCTGCTGCTGACCATGTGGCTCATGACAAGATGGTTGCCAGTGACCATGTGACTTAAAGCAAGATGGCCGCTGGTGACCAAGTAGCTCATCACAAGATGGCCGCTGGTGACCAAGCAGCTCATCACAAGATGACCGCTGGTGACCATTTGGCTGATGATTGCCATCTTGTGATCTTTTACCATATGCCCTCTCAGACCAAGTGTGGTGGGCTGGAGGAGAGGAAGGTGATGCGGAAGGGGAAGAGGAGGAAGAAGAACCTTGAGACAAAATAGATGCTGTATCCAGAGACAATGGAGGCCCATCAACCAACTGCACAGGAGTAGAACAGAGCTAGCATGGGGCCGAGCACATGGAGTTAAGGGCAGGGATGAAAGCAGAGGAGTGGAGGTAGAAGGAGTAGTGTCAGAGGACGGTGTGTGGAAAGCAGGCGCTAGGCGACGCACGGCTGGTTTGGGAGGTGGAGAATGCTCAGAGATGGGCAAAGGAGGGTGGAGAGAAGACTGGGTGACTTGCTGAGATGGCGGGGGTGAGAGGATGGTAAAGAGTCAGCTAGTGGAGACTGAGGACAAAGTGGCAGGGGAGCAACGGCGGGAGGAAAATTGAGAGGGTCAAGAGAAGCTTTAGGAGGAGATTCTGGCCGTTGGAATGGGCCAAGCTTATTTGGGCCATCCCATATGCCTGAAGGAGAGAAAGACACACCCCGAGAACAATAAAGGCATATACATGTGGTAATTCCTTTCATTTGCTGTTGTGTTGAAATTAATCGTTTTGATTTAATGGTGTCCCTTAGTACAAGAGACAACCGAGCGGAGTGTGTTTTGGGGGCTGGAAAGTAATGTTTCCCATTGTGTGGCCGAATCAAAGGTGAGCCAGAGGCTGAAGTAGCTGGTTCTTGAAATCCCAGAGAGGGCCATCACCCTGTCCAGGATGCGAGAGAGGAAAAAAATGCCCAAAGCTACCCTCCCAATCATCACCAAGAAGGCAGAAGGGCGTCCCGTAGGACGGAAGAGATACAGTAGTCCTGGAAGGGACACAGTAGTCCCGGAAGGGAGTTTTGACATAGGCCTATGGTTTTTGGAAAACAAGTGAAACCGAAACAGAAACTCCTGCAATGGAAGGAGGCTCACCTGTGAGAACTGGAGTGGGCTGGTGTTGGATAAAGGATGGCAACAGCAAATATCCTGACAAAGGAAGAAGGGCTTGTTAGCAGGGGAGCTCAAACCAAGGGAGTGAAAGGTTTCTCCCTTAGTAAGCTCACACAACCTGCATCCGAGTCATGGCACCAATATGATAGGCTTTTCCAGGGCAGAGAGAGAAGTAAAGCCAAATATAAAATGCCTTTATTGTGGGCACAGAGAAAACCACAGTAGAGGAAAGAAAGGAAATGTGGAACTTCCGAGGCCTCGTTGTGGGATCCCAGGCTAAATAGGCCCAGGCGGGAGGTGGGGATTAGGAGGCTGACTGCCTGACATGCAGACTAGGATTGGGCGGGAGTGTGGGAAAGGGAAACAGGGTATTACAAAAGGGAAGTAGGAAGTCATAAATTTGACTCAGGGGAAGAAAGATGGTGCTTAGCATATAACCTTTAAAGGTCTGCGCCATATTGGCTTTGACCTCTAGAGGTCAGCACCATTTTGACTTGGCATTATACTGGCTGAGCACAACACATGACCACCAGCGCCATATTGGTTGGTTGCCATGCTGACTAGGCAGGAATTACAGTGAGGCAAGAAACCAATCACTATGCAGTTCCAAGATAGTGATGACATTCATCTGTGATGATGGCGCAAGAAATGTAATAGACTACAAGCCTTAAGACAGAAGAATGTTAAGTCTCATCAGGAAAGAGATAAAGTTGTATTTTGATGAAATATGAGTAGCATAATGGAAGTATATTACACAAAAAATAACATGCAGATTTTAGGAGACAGTTTTGAATTCATACCTGGAGAACTTTGAAAAGAAGATTATGGAAGGAGAATTCAGACAGCATATAGCTCTTTTCTGTTCCTTCATTTTTAATTTACCAAGTACATTGTTGTGGTGGAAAAATATTTTAAAGTGTCAAATTTAATGAGTTTTCTTCCATTTTCCATTTCCCCCACTGGAATTAGTGTTTATTCCGTGGGGTATTTCTCTGCTTACGAGATCTTAGTTACTGTGCAACTGATTGTGTCACCAAACAGGTGGGTGATTAATTACCATGACCGAAGAAGACCTGAAGATTCTCTATTTCTCTGTAAATCTTTACCCTCAAAGTCTCTATCTGGGAAAAATTGTGATCAAATTGTCAAATTGCACTTTTAAAACTCCATGTATTTTAAGTAATGGCAGAATATATTCTTTGAAACCAGAACTCTCTGGTAAGGTAACATAAATCAGTGAAGCAGTCTGAGTGTGGGGCCACAGGGGACCATGGTCTGCAGGAAATTGGAGAAGAGACAACTGCCACTCACTCTCACTCCAACTGATTACTGCCATTTTCAAAATTAAGGTCCAGCCTTGCTAGATCTTCCATTTTTAAAACAAGCCAGAAATCTTGATCCTTGTGAAAGTGTCTAAATTTTCTGAAGTGCTGCTTCCTAAAAGATTAGAAAACACTATCCTACCCCAAGCAAAATTCTTATGTGGATCTAGTCTAGTTAGCCAACAGACTTCTAGCATACAGACTCTGTTCTTTGGACGTTTTTGTTGCAGACTTTTAAATTATATTTGGGAGAAGTGAAATATTTTTTCAAATTAATTTAAAAGCTAATCAAATATACAGTTTATGGTGGGCAATGTCCTAGGTATTCTTAAGTACACACACACACACACACACACACACACACATACACACACACCGACAAGATATGACTGTGGGCTTTGAAGAACTTCAGAGGAGGAGCAAAACCCATGCATAGTAAATTAAAATGCAACATGGGTCATTAGTGCTCACACTACCCACTTCAGTGAAGTTTTTAAAAAATATCTTCAACAGGAAAATAATCCATATAAAACCTACCTTGATATGAGAAAATAAGATAGATAAATTATAGCTTATGATACGAAAACCAAGTCCAGAAAATCCATTTTTCTGTACCACAACAAAAATCCTGGTTTCTGGGAATTTTTATTTTCTAAGGAGTCAATACCGAAAGATTTCTTATTTTAATTTGAGGGAGATCTCTCTTTCTCTTTCTTTTTCCCTCTCATCTCTCTGTCTCTCTTTTATCTCTGTCTGTGTCTGCATCTGTCTGTCTGTCTGTCTCTCTCATCACACACACACACACACACACACACATTTGCAGAGTTCCGGATTCAGTGTTGCACACATGCTAGATTTTTAGGAGTCTGAATAACTTGTAATGATGGCAGAGAAATTTTCTGCTGAATTGATGTATCAAGAAAACAGTGAACTCATATTTTAAAATCCCTTTTTTTTTTTTTTTTTTTGCGGTACTGGGGATCGAACTCAGGACCCTGCACTTGCTAGGCAAGCGCTTATTCCACTGAGCTATATCCCCAGCCCTGAACTCATATTTTAAATAAGCAGAAGAAATTTAGTCTCAAACTAGTTGCTTTGAAGTAAGGCAATTTTTATTTTTTAATCAGTGGGCAATTTTTATTAGGTAGTATTTCTCCTTATAGTTAAGTGGAGAATTACATTAAAGGAAACCAGTAATTTTCATGGAATTAAAAAGTGCTGGTAGTTGAAATAGATCTTTCTCCAGTCTACTGAACAAGCAGTATTTCCACCCTCCAAAAAATCTCTACTAGATTTTTTTCTTTTCTTTTTATTTTCCACCAAGAACAAGTTTATCTCATTTTCTCCACCAAGGTTGACAGCGAGGTTCATCAGAGCATCAGGTTCAGAGTAAGCTGGGTTTAGAGTATCCACCCCCCAGCATGTCTGACTCTCACTCTCTCTTGCTATCTTTTTGACAGTTGCTCACCCGTCAGGGAGGAGGAGCCTCTCGTATTTCTGAACTAAGGAGCCTGTCTGCTGCATGTGCATCCATTTTCTTCCTGCCTCTGATCAAAACGGCTCTGAGACTCTACCTGTGATGTAGGGAGAAGAAACACATAGCTTGCAGCATTTTCTGTGAGGAGGAAATTAAATAATCGTGTCTAGGATTACTGTGCAAGCTCCTGTCCCTGCCCCTTTCTCTTCCCCTCGTACTGCTCCCTTTATTTTCTGGTGTTGTGCCGGGCTTTGTGGGAGCAGTGATGGGTTATTCAGAGGAAAGGCTTTGCCCTGGAGGTGGCACGGGCTTTAGAGAGGTCTGTGACTCACCAGAGTAGCTAGCACTGTGATCCAGGAAATAAGATTTGAAGTATATTTAAGGTTTATCCCATTGTTACGATTTTTCTTAAAAATCCATTAGTAGTAAGGTAACAATCAATTGCTGAATACACAGTATGTGCTGAAGGTTGTACAGTCTAGTAGAAGTGTGATCTTCAGAGAGTAGCCACAGAGCCAGACAGCCAAAAGAGCTTTAGAATAGTAAGAGAGACTGCGCAGCAGACAAAATCGAATGAAAAATGCTGGTGCACTTCTCTATGGTTGTGAGCTTTAGAGCTGCTTTTGGGTGGAAGCTGGAATGGCCTAGGATTGCCTGAGCTGTGCAGGTGTAGAAATAACCTTAGGCAAGTGGGAAGGCGGGAGTTCTGTTCTATCCTCTGCTTGGAACCGGAAACTGAATCACTGCTAACAAGGCACAGGGCCAGGGCCAGGTGTTACCCAGCCCTCTCCATACCTGCTTAATATAGTTTCTTTTCTAATTCAACACTGGTTTTATCTTCGCAAGACTCGGCGGGCAGACCTCTGGGGTGCAGATACTTAGACCCAGGCCTCCCAGGAACCGCTGACCTGGCCTACAGCCTGCAGTACTTGAGCTGCGTCCTCCAGCCCTCCACCCCTTGAAGACTTTAGTTAAAAAATAGTAAGGTCAAGTTTGCAGCACTGGCTGAAATTTAAAAAATAAACAATTGTTTTTCTCTCCCTATTTTACTTTGACAATCCAGCCACACATTCTGATCTGGAGATGTTAAAAAGAAAAATGTACTGATCATTATTGCCACCCAGCTTTTGACTGTGATACTTTATGCTAAAAGCTAAAAGGAAAAATACACATTTGAAGGAGGATAAATGGAAAAGGGACTACTATTTTCTTAGACAATGAAAAGAATCACAAACTATTCGTGACTCTGTGAAGATCTTCGATTTACTTTTTCCTGACAAGATTTAAATAATATCCAATGTTAGGTTTATTCTGATTATCTTAAACAGTGGAACAGACCAGGAGTTCATGTGAAGTATAACAACCCCAGTGCATAAAACTAGATTATGTACATATGCTTTTAAAATTTTCCACCAGTAGGTGCTTTAATTTAAATTTTAACCCGTGCCCTACTCCACATCCTGGCTTCTAGTTATTACATTGCTGTCAACTGTTTTATTTTTATTTCATTTTGACTAACTTTGTTGTAAAAGAATTTCATTTCCTTGTTTAACGTATTCTTGTGTTGCCTTTCTCTTTAGTAGAGCAGGCATCAAATACTAGTAAATTTATGTATTGTGGGCAATTGCTGAATTTATTTGCTTCCTCTGAGATGCCCAGAACAGTTTGAAATGTGGGAAAATGTTTCTTTTTCTTTATATTAACAAAAAGCACTTATACAACCTTTAAATATAAGTAGCCAAAAGCTATAATTTTTTGCCTCAGAAGTTTACATTTTAATTATCACTTTTATTCATGTTGGACAAAGTGATGAGTTTTTACAAATGCTCCATAACAAAACTCCACTTCTTACTATTGGAATCTCATGCATAGATGACAGTGTCTAAAGTTGTAAAGAGGAGAGAAGAAATGTTGAAGCAGCTTTGAAAAGGCGGTCAGGCGGTAGTGCACAGAGGAACTGAGTATCCCCAGCCTGTGTGACTCCCTCCCATTATCACGACGTACCCTCTGGTTATTGTGGAATAGCGCAGTGAAAGGAAAGAAGGAGGGAGGCAGGTGAAGAGGAGACGAGACAGGCCGAGCCTTGCTTCTTTACTTCCTAAACAGCCTGTGGCGTCATTTTTTCCATATTTATGGACACTAAATATGGCCTCTAGATTTGCTTGTGTGTTCATCCTCTGACTCATTCGATAATCCAAACAAATGGTGGCAGCATTTTCACGTTGGTTTTTCAAAGTTCTCCTGGCTCATGCGGTGTGATTCTCTATGAGCGGCTTCACAGCGTGGTGGAGCCGAAGAGAACGCACTTGGAGCCACATACACCCGAGACCACCCCTTCTGAGTGAGGCTCCGCTGCTTAAACTGCGGGACTCCAGCCGCACAGTCGCAGTGCAGCCTGGTGCTAAAGCACTTAGCTCATTGTCAGGATTTCAGGCATATGGCTCGTTCTTCTGCATGGGAAATGCTCCGTTAGAACTTCCAGGAGCCTTGCAAAGGGATTAGTGGGCATTAGTCAGCCAGAGCCCTGGTTAATTGGAGTTTAGAGTTTGGGAGACCTTTGCAATCTTTTAATCCAATTCTCTCATTTTACAAGTGAAATGAAAGGAACTCCAAGTTTTGGTGTCTTGCGAAGGCCAGTTGGTGGATTAGTTGTTAACCCAAGTGTAGAGTTTTGGCCTTTGATCTCCCAGTCCAAACTCTCTTGATGCTACGCAAGTCCGTGAATCGAGGAGAATGAAACGTGGTACTGTAGGTCTCTCTCTTTTTATATACTGATAATTTTCTCTACTCTTATTAGGTACCGCTATTACTATTGTTTTCAAACAATTGAGATGGTGCCTGAAGTCTACTTGGACAGAGTAAAAGTGGCTCCTTACACAGGGTTAATGGGTACAGGGTTAATGACCATAGGAAATTGTACTAGGTCTGTAGGAAAACTCCCTAAATGCATAGGGTGTGGAGGAGTTAACCATATGTCCCACCAACACACTGGACCTCTAGTCTACACCCTTCATGCTGTTATGCCATCAGGATGGCCTAAAGGGTTAACATCAGGAAGTCTTCAAAGATGGAAGAAGGCTTCAAGGTTTCATTTTCTGTTTGTGAAATGAGACAGAGTCCAGTACCTGTTGCCTTAGTGGTCATGTAAGTATTGTGAAGTGATTTATAGATAGGACTTGTTAGCACAGTAGAACTTAGAATAGGGTGTGTTTGAGAGGGTATTAAGCCAGAAGCAAAACGTCTGGGTATGTATGATTTTAGATAAGCTTCTTGAATTCTCTTATAGTCAATTTCCAAATCTACAAAATGGAATAGTAATTTTTACTTATTTCAGGAGATTATTGTTGAAATCATGAAAACATTTATAAAACACTTTGGAAATGATGAAGTTCTATACAGTTACCCTACATCATAATGAAATCAGTTATGCTATAAAAATCGGAGTGGATACAGCCTATATTCAGGTATGGTTGGACTGTAGTTCAAATATAAGAAAAAATGACATTGCTATCTTATCTTGATTAATATCATGATATAATATTTTACTAGTATTGATGTGTAAATGACTCTCTGCATCTCTTCCTGTTTACCAAGTATTGTGGTCATTTATTCACCTGATACATATTTTTGAGGGACTGGCACGTGCCATGTGCCTATGCAAGCAGTATGATAATTTGGAGGGCCAATAAGCAAAGGTTTTCCTCTGCAGTAGCTGACTTTCTAGCATGGGGTAGAGATGGGGGAAAGTGATCAAAACATTAAGGAAGTTATATAATGTGTTACATGGCAGGTAGTGTTACATAAAGAAGAAATAGCAGAACTAGGGGAACTGGGAGAGCCCAGATACAGGCAATTTTTAAACATGATGGGTTGGCTCTAAGGGGCAGGTAACATTTCAGCAAACAACTCACATTGTTGAGAGGATTCATCATTCCTATACTTTTGAGGGAAAGGATTCCAGGAAGAACTACTCAAGAGATTGTAGAGGAGTGTTCTCAGCTTAATAATATCCCTTAGTTATTGTGGGCTGATCAGGTCCACAATCTCCTGAACGAGTGTATGGTGAAGAATAAATAAAGAAGCAAATGTAATGATTTCAGGGCTCCAGGAGGATGTGAGCCTCTCACAGAATTCGAGATTCTCTGGGGGCTAAGACCAAAACCTTCTCTGGGTGGCCCATATTTATTTAGTTATCAGAAAAGGGGAGGGGAGTACTCATGAAGGTGGAACTTCTCCAAGTAAGGTATTGGGTTAATCCACCCAGGAGTGCGATGCCTGAGTTATAGTCTTTATCTAGCTGAAATGGATCCAGCATCCAGGTGTCCTTGGCTGTGACCTTGCTCTATCCGTTGAGGCTTTCTGGCTTCAGGCTTCCTCTCCACTACAGGTTCTAGTAGGGGTCAGTGACTCGCAGAGGTCCACTCCTCTGAGTTTGCCATTTCCAGATGAGGAGTCTGGGCCCTGGTCAGATTCACAAGTGACATGAAAAGCCAGTTGGTTAATTTTAAGCCCTGCTCAAGTCTTTCATAGCGGTTTCCATTGGAGGGGGTCATATGAAGTCTTGTAGGTGATTTTTAGTACATGGGCTTTTATTTGGTGGGAAATGGGAAATTAGTGGAGTATTTTGAGCATAAAAGTAACATGGTATATCATATTTTAATCGTGCTTTAGTCCCTTTCCTTATCACTGGACAAAAACACCCAATGTCCTCAACTTAAAGGAGGAAAAGATTATTTTGACTTTCAGTTTGTGGAGGTTTCATACCATAGCCAGCTGGTTCTAAGGCAGGGCCATTCAGAGGAGGGACACGACAAAGGAAAAGCTGCTCACTTCAGGGTAGCCAGTAAGCAAGAGTAAAGGAGGTGCAGGGGAGGGAGATAAATTCTTCCAACCATGCCCTTAGTGATCCAGCTCTTCTGACCAGAACCCACCTTCCAACAGCAGCCAGTTGTACTGGCCCCATAATCCAATCACCTTCCAAACACATGAGGCTTTGGGAGCCATTGCAGATCTAAACCCTGACAAATAGTATAATTGTACTCATCTGTTTCTTCTTAGTAAAATGAAATACCAGAGGCTGGGTAACTTTATAAGGAAAACAAGTTATTTAGCTTCTAGTTCTGAAGGTTCAGCTTGGTTCTGTTAAATGCCTCAAGGTGGGTGGAATCACAGTGGTGGGAGGGCATGTGAGAAGGACAGATCTCACTTCCAGACAGGAAGCCAGAGCCAGGGGAGGAGCTGAGCTTACTGTTTTTATAACAATACTGCAGAGTGGACTAACTCAGGGTCCCGTGAGAACTATGTTAACCCTTTCCAAGGACAACACTCACAGTGACTTAAGCATTTCCCACTGGACTCAACCTCTTTAAGGTTCTTCCACACTGAGAATAAAAATGGTAAAACATGGGCCCTGGGAAACGAACGACAGCCATCACTCTGGCTGCGCATTAAGAAATGGTCTGAGGGAGGTGAGTCTGGCACAGGGACAGGACTTCTGGACAACTGTGGGACTCTGGCAAGCAGATGAAGGTGACTGGTTGTTTCATGCGGTAGAGGTGAGGATGGTCAGAGTAGAGCTGCGGGCTGCCTGGCCACCCGCTCTGACTCTTCTGTTTACGACTTTCCTACGGCTGTGACTCGCTACACCGAAAGACGTTTTAAGGTGTATACACTAAGGTAAAGTGCACTATAAGATAGTGCTACTGCCAATGTTGCAATAAGTTTTTCAAAAAATTGATAGAATGTTTGCTTAATTTATCATTTTGGGTTTGAAGCATTGAAAATACAACTTTGTGATAGGCCTCTTAAAACCAAATCCCTTTTCTGAATCTCTGCTGTCCTCCATGAGTAAAATGCATTAGAAAATTTATGGTAGAGTAGGAACTTAATCAGTGAAGTATGATTCCCACCGGTAAGAAAATTGAGAATTTTTTTAGTGCTAAGACTTGCTTGTGTGCCTTTTCACTTACAGATTGTGTTAATAAGGAGTATGGTTGTGTTACTTTTATATTAGTATGTTCAGATCAGTATCTATAATTACTTATTTTAGAAATTCTTCACAATGGAAATGATTTCAAAGCCATGTGTCTTCCAATTAAATAGAAAAAACTATGTAAAACATTCTTTTCTCTTTTGAAATATATATAAATTAATAATAATATATCTAATTACATTAAAATATATTTATGCATATTTAATGTATATAATTATATTGCATATATAATATTTTGCATTTTACTATAAGGTAACAAATATGATCACAGTTCTTTCTGTAAATTTCACAAATAGTCCAATTAACTCATAAGTGTTATACAAGTTTCTTCTTTAATTAGGCTTTTTGAAAGCCTTGAGATTTTTGAAGTGCTGGAATTTATCATCTTCAAGCTTTCACTGAGAGAGAAAAATCAAGCACGGAACAACAACACAAAGCGCTAAAGGAACTTAGTTATTTTCCTCCTGTAAAGCAGAAGGGCCAGAGGGCGTTTCTTTCCATTGCAAAGCAACTAGCCTTCTTGCTTGAGGGTCTTACAACTTAGAGAAAGATGTGGCAGCCGCCATGTTGGTAGACAGGGTTTGCCAGGTAGAGCTATGAAGACAGGCAGAAGTTGGGAGCCTCTGGAAGGGTTCGATGCTCTTCTAATCTGAATTTGTTTTCCCAGTTTTCCTCTAGCTCAGTCACATTCTTGAAATCTCCTAACAGCCCTGTGAAAGTGCTATGAGCTAAATGTTTATGTCCCCCTCAGTTAGCGGGTTGAAACCTTACCCTCAGGGCAGTAGTGCTGAGAAGTAGGGCCTCTTGGTCACCAGGGCAGAGCACTCCTAAGGGGAATACTTACTAAAGAGACCCAAGGGAGCTTGCTCACACGTCTCTGTGTGGAGATTTACTGCGAAGGCACCATTTGTGGAGCAGAGAGGAAGCCCATCACTAGACACCGAATCTGCTGGCACTTTGATCTTGGAAGTCCCAGTATCAGGAACCATAAGAAGTAAATTTAAGTTCAGAGCTGCATCAGTCAATGTGTTTATTCGTATAAGTTGCATTTGAAAAACCCCTTAAGCTTCTGATTAGACATTTAACTTGGATTTGCAGTCCCAACAGCAGATTTAGTCTCTGATTTTCTCCTTCCCTTTCTCCTTTTCTTTCTTTCTTTCTTCCTTTCTTCCTTTCTTTCTTCTCGCCTTTCATAAGTCCTTAAATCAGCCAAAACACCAACCTCCTCAGAAAAGCGAACCCTACCAGCACGCTGCCTCTGGACTTGAACCGCATCAGCTCTTCCTCAGATCTCCCACATACCAGTCTAGTTTGTGGGTTTCGGACTTGATAATCTCCACAGTCACATGAACCAATACCTCTCTCTCCCTTGTTCCATACATATGCTATTTTAAAGTAATATATATTTACATATATACATACATATATTTGAAAGCAATATATGTATATATACATACCCCAAACCTACACATACATTCACATAAATAAACACATGTATACATCCCGTTGGTTCTCCAGAGGACTTTCAGTCAGGTTGTGTGACTTGATCGAGCCATTGAAATGTAAACAGAAATGATGCGTATCGGTTCCAACCAGAAGCTTCGACAACCAGCGTATCATTTGCCTTATTCACGTTCTCCTCCCTGAGAGACGTGTGGCAGCAGGAAGTGGAGCTTTCATAGCAGAGCCCCAGCCGGGGCCCCGGCAGACATAGGGTCTGAGCGAGGACTAAGCTCTCACTCTGGTAAGCCCCTGCTACTGACAGATCGCTACCACAATAAAATCTGCATTTTTGGACAAATACAATAGCCTCTAAATTTACTTAGAATTTTCTTCTAACTTTTACGATTTCACTTAATACCACTTTAAACCTTGGCATTACTAGGATTTACATTGGATTTACACAAACATTTGAATTACTTTAATTGTCTAGCTGACTTTGAAGAAAAATTGAACTCTGGAATGTAGAATCAGTAATACAGCTAAGAACTACTAATTTATCTTCCCTTTATGGCTCAAGAAAACCAGTTGATGGTTGTACACTGACACAGCAGGACCGTGGATTTTTGGTTGGGACATTCTCATGAAGGTGTCTGAAACCTCACAATCCAAGGACTACACAGATGATGTTCCAACTGCAGGGATAAGAAGTGATGACTGTCCATCACTGTTTGCCACATAACAACTTAGTCAAGAGAAAAATTACTGTATCATATTCACAGATTCCATCCACAATCAAGAAAGGGGATAATGTAAGGTGTAGGTTCCACAGAATGAGTATTTGGAGGATCATCTTAGCATTCTGACTATCACATCTGGGTAATCAGTATACAGAACTGAGAGGGGAATTCGGGGTAACTTGAGTGAATTTCCTGGGGACATGTACAGTGACAGCCTTGCAGTTAAGAGTGAGCCAACAGTCCAAAGAACAATGGGGAGAAGTCCAGAATGACTAATGAATGAGTTTATTAGGGGTCACACACAGAGGAGTGGGGGGCTTGTGGACTGCAGCACCACTCACATCTCCAAACTCTGTGCTAAGCTACTGGTTTTCTAGGACACTAAATAAAAGAGCAGAGGCAGGATCGAAGGTAAGAGGTGTCCTTGAGAAAGGTGTGTGTACTCTGTACTTTTCTCATCCTTCCAAGAAACTCTGCCTTTCCAATGAGTACTGTGAGCCACAAGGATGCATGACCTTGTCTTGTGATCCAGCACACAGCCTCAGAACCTGGCAGGGGCCCACTGGACAACCAAACAGGGGCCCAGAGTAAGATGAAATTACATTGGCTAGGATTTGGAGGACAATTCTCACCACAGCAACAAATGGGGTGACTTCTAATCTTGCCATTGGAACTCTTCTGTATAATGCCTAACGTCTGGACCCATGGGCCCTCAGGGATGTTCAGGTACATCCTATTTAGATACTTTCCTATACTGTTTCTTGCTTCTTATTTCCAAAAACTTAATTTTTTTAACGCATTCTTTGTCCTAGAAGTACTATCTCAGGAGTTTCTCCATAGAGCATATATTGACAATATGGTTAAGATACAAGTGTGTGTGTAAAAGGGAGGTAACATTACTGATGCTGGAACGTGGAGATTCCTTATAAAATCTCACAGGTGACCGTTGATCAGCAAACATTCCCTATAAAGGGCCAGATAATGGGCAGCTAAGGGTTGTGGTCCAGATGCTCCTGTACAACCACTTAACTCTGCTGTTGTAACCTGAAAGTTGCCATAAATGGTACGGCATTGCTCTGCCTCACTATGGCTTTATTTGTGAAGTCAGATCACAGGCTCAGTTTGGAGCACCGGTTGCAGTTTGGTGCCCTTCATACTGGGCCATAATAGCACTCAGCAACAACAGTGGAGTTGAATAGGAGATGGAGTTCAGTGGGCAAATTCTATGAGTTTTGACACCTATTTTGTGTCCCATTCTCTTTGAGCCATAGGAAATACACTATAGACAAATCTCCATCCCTATGCAGTTTTGGTCTAGGAAAATCTAAAATTTGTTTTCTAAAAATTTTTTAAATGTTAAATATTAAAAAAACTAACAAAACAACAATGAAGACAAAATCAAAACAACACAAAAGCAACAAAAATGATACATGACCTCAAAACAAAATGATAGGAATTAACAATGGTTGCTGCATTACACACTGTATCTTCAGTGAAGCTGTTCAGTCCACCAGACATAAGAACGTAAGATTGATCAAACAATCAAAGACAGTAGCAAATAATAAAAAAAAACCCAACACTGGAAACGATACAGAGCTTCACCATACAAGATGGTAGGAGTTCAACAATGGTTTTTATACAAAAGATTTACAATTCTATTGGGTAGTGTACCCATTAACTGGGAAATGGAGTCCTTTACTTTTAAAGTTGAGGTGGGGAGGTAGACAAAAATGTACAATATTTTAATTTGCAAGAAATCATTATGGAAAAAAGCCTGTTAAGGTGTGTTAAAAACATGAGATTAATTAGGCAAGCTTCCTCAACTACACACTGACTCATTTTTAAGTCTACAAACATATGTTACAATGTATATTCTGTTCAGTATAACATCTATAAAATGATCAGTACACATATGAAAATATTTCCATATGAATGGTTTGGAACCTCAGCCAGAGAATTAATTTTGTGCTGGATGGATAATATAATCAGGTAGTGAATTTTACAAGAACTCCATAGCAGAGAATAATAAGGTGGACACTCCTAGCCACAGACGTTAAACATGAAGCTGTGCCTCTGGGTCAAGTGGCAATTTTCACAGAAAGGCTGGATGATTTCTTGTCCTTTTAGGGACAGTGTTAGAATTTCCATTTATCAGGGACATTTGATTGCCTCTTTCTTGCTGGTCTTTGCCACCCCTGTCTGTTTCTCTCACTGCGCATTCAAGTAGCCTGTGAGAGGCGCCTCAGAGGGGGAGCGTGGAGAGTTTCGTTTCCAACTGTGTCACGTGGTGAGCGTGAGAAGGGAGAGGAGCACGACGCTAACGGAGGCAAGCCCTGACGAGGATGTCAGGGAGTGAACCTGGGGCTGGCTCTGTGATCCGCGTTTACCCCCAGAGTGTAATCAGACTTAATGATCGTTTCCTCTAGAAGCTTATTGTTAATTATTTAAAAAGCATCCAACCCTTGGCATCATAACCAGCATCTGCTCTAGTTAAAAAAACTATTAACATTGTCAGTGTCAGAGAGCAAAAGGATGCTTCCCATTTCTTGCGTAGGATTTCCTTTTTCCTTTTTGAGTCACCTGTCTCTATATTCAAATCTGTGCATTTAATGTATGAGCTTTATCAAACCTTAGGAGAATTAACATTTTGTAATTACATCATTAGTGATCATGTGCTAGGCTGTATGATATAATGTGGAGGGGCACAGGGGAGAAACCACATCTGTCAGCACTCTCCATGGCAGGACTGTACATCACCAGGTGAGCTACATGAAGGCCAGGCATATAACAACTTATGAACTAATATTTCAGATTGTAAGAAAATAGCAGGGGAAAAGATCTGTCACTTAATGATAAGCCTTAGTCTCCAGGATTTTACATAGATGCTGCTAGTCTTGCACTGATAACTAGAATCAGGTATAAGGAATCCATGCCTGCTGCAGGGAGGGAATAAATGTCTAAAAAGGTAGAGTGGAAGGAGCATCCCAAAGGGGAACTGCTCAGAACCCAAAACAAAGCAAGTGAGATCACCTGCATGTGCTGCTCCTGCTGGTTGGTGTACAGTATCTATTCTGCTTTCCTTCCTTGCAGAACTCCAATTTATTGAGGTATCCACACTTTCCTTAAGGGACTCAGAGGAGTTGACTTAATGTCAACTCATTTTGGATTCTTATCTGTCTACAAAACTTCTAATGATTGTAAGAGTCATCTGAGCCATGTGGTAAATATTTAGATTGTCAGATTCTCTTTTAGAAATTCTGATTCACTAGGTCTGAGTTGGGATTTTGGAAACCTGTATGTTACAGCTCCTGTCTGAATGTCCCCCCAAGGCTCATGTGACCACAGGTGGGGTTTTTTAGGGTGGGCTGGATCTAGGCTGTGTAGTGCTGGAATCAAGGGTGTGATGCTGCGATGAATTGATGGTGCAACTGATGCCAGGAGTAAGGGTGTAGTGCTGCCCACCCTGCGGGCAGGCAGGCCGGGTGAGCACGTAAAGGATGGCTGCTGCTGTCCTCCCTTGTTGCTTGCTCCTTGTCGCTTACTGCTGCTGCTTGTCTTGTGCTCTGCCATGCTCCTGCGCCCTGCCACCCTGCCTTGGAGCCAGCCCACCATGGACTGAAACCTCTGCACACTGTGAGCCAAGTAAGTCTTTCCTTCTTTAACTTTGTCTCAGCAAGAGGAAAAGTAACTAAGACATTGTACTTCTACCAAACACTGAAAATCTCTCCTATCATTAGAAGAATTGTAATCAACATTGTCTTAGGGTCACTGGTACATGGCAAAAGGCTAGTGGTTTGTGTCAGAGCACGGGTGGAATAGTGACTTAAATTGATCCAAGCTGACTGATGGAAAGTCATTGATTTCAGAGTTTTTGAGAGAGGATTTTCTCTGTAATGAAAGCAAGGATAATTAGCCTTAGAATGAAGCCAGTGTGGATCTTAATAACAAGATTAGTCATCAGTCAACTAAACCTAAAGCCTGCCTGCTTCTCTACATTTTGTTATGTGACAGTCAATATCCTTGTTAAACAAGTTATGTTTCCTACTTCTTGCAAGTAGAAACTTTTTAATTTCAGCTACTTGTGATTTTTTTCAAGAAGTATAATCTTGATATAGAAAACTATCTAGGAAAATAGTTCTTGATTTGTTGATATTTTAAGTAAAATTATAGTAAACTATCAGTTCACATCATTTTTACCTGATAATAAATTTGGAACAGAGATAAGAAAAGACCAATTCTTCACAATTATATGATGAACACTATTACATGCTCAGTATTCACAACTGTTATGTTTTGGCATCAGTGACCATAAGAAAAACCTTATTGATTAAGAAATATGTACAATTATGCATATTTGAAGATAAATTCAGAAAATATCATTGTTAAATGCTAATATTAAACATTCTATAGTTTTAAAGATGAAAATTTATTTACCCAAAGAAACAATGCAGTTGTATATTTTAAAAAATTATTCACGGGGCTGGAGGTATAGCTCAGTGGTGGAAGTGCTTGCCCGCTAAGCACTGAGGCCCTGAGTTCGATCCCCGGTCCCGGAAAAAAAAAAAAAAGAAAAAAAAATTTATTCACATACATATGCAGTACTCATTTTAGCTGTCCCTGAGCATCCATTAGCTCAGGACGGCACATTTCCTATAGGATATTTGCTGAATTTTGGTGCTTACACACTATTTGTGGGTAGTTTGCTGTGTCCTATTCCAATTTTACACACAGTAGGTTATACTTGAGACTGGCAAGTTTCTCTGTAAGAAACAGGAGAAGGGAACATCGGCTCCTTCCCAATAAATTTACATATAAAATATGTACCTCCTTGAGGGGAATGGCTGCTGACGCAGAGAGTACAAGGAGGACAATGCATGTGTGCACAAGAATACAGGTTTGAACCTACGTGAAGACTGGAAGCAGTGCTCAAGGCATGGAAAGGGTGCTTCCCGTGAAGCTGACTCCTCCATCAGTGTGATTAAGTGCCCACCCTGGAGGAAATGGCACACTTGTGCATATGTGCAGGTGCTTTGCAACCAAAGTTGACCCGTAACACTTTGAAGTAGGTGTAGCCTGGTTGAAAGACACTCTTTGATTAAGCACAGCCCAGTGAAGGACGATTCTCCTTCCCTTTGAAAGGCAGGCTTTAGCTGATGCTGAGCTACTTCCCATACAATTATTTTTGAGGTTATTATTTTGAAGCCCATCTCAAAGAGAATGACTAAATTCCTACTCTCTCAGTGAGCACTGAGGAAGACTACCAATGACTTATAGGCATAGATTCTTAGGAACAGTTAAAAATGGAGTCATTGAGAAAGTGTTAGAATTTCTGTTAGTCAAACTTTGGATTGGGAAAATAAGATTTTGGAGAACTAATATAAATACAGTCTTCTTGCTGTCCCACGCTGATAAAACTCAGCACATTCTGTTTGTGCTTACAAGACTCGGTGGTGGGCCATAGTAACTGCACTGCATGGCCCTTCAGCACGTCCATCTTCCTGCAGCTCGGACCTTAAAGCCCAGAGTTAGCCCTCGCAGCGGAGCTGGATGCTGCGTGCAGAGCAGCAACCAGGGAGCCACAGTGCTTCCTAAGGTTTCAGGTACGAGGAACGGAAGTGACAGGTGATGTGACCCCGCAGAACCAGCAATGCTCTCCCTGACCCCTGGGTTTGGAAGGCACAGGGTTAGAAGCAGCCTATGAATCAGGTATCTGAGCGTAATTTCTTCATCAACCCTAGAAGCTGTACTCCAGTAGAGAGGAACACAAAAGAATTTCCCATGTAATTTGGGGGACTTCAGTGCTGAAAATATTACCCAAAGGTGATTTCTCTTATTTAAATTATTGTATTTCTTGGTGTTTCAAATTAAATCATAATTTGTCCTTCAACTTTATAATCCCAATTACAAAATTTATGAATTTATTTCTATATTTATTAGCATGACACATTTTAATAACACTTCTAAGGGAGATTTTACAAGTTGGATAATTAAATTCTCTTAAGTATTTCAAATTAAAAAGTTAGTATATTTAATTTTCTTCTTAAGTGGTTTGTCTAACAAGAAGTTTTAACTACCAAAATACATTTTATAAATGTAATGAATTAAGCTTATGAATGTCTTAGTAATTCATTATAACAATGTTTAAATTAAATCTCTTAAATATACTAATTCTGCTCTTACACATGAGCACTCATATTCCCCAATCTAAAACAGAAAGTCTAAATCAATAACTCAATTATAGATTTAAGTTAAAATATAAGACTGATCTTTTAGATGCTCTAATATTCTAATTTCTCTTAAATTTTAAGAATAATTAAAACAAGATATTATTTTTCGCTTAATGTAACATAGAATTTTACTATTACATGAGTTATTTAAATTTCCATTTCTGTTTTTTAATATTCAGATGTGGTCTTAGAGCAGGTAGTAGAACTATCACTTGAGAAGTTGTGAGAAAAATTCTCAGGTCCCACAGAGCCACTGAAATAGAAACTCAGAGATGTGGCCTAGCAATTTTACTAAGATCCACAGGTAATTCTGATGTGTGCTGAAGTTGGATAACTATTTTGTATTTAATTCTACAGTGCCCTAAGGGCAAGGATTTGGGGAATATGGGTAATTAAACTATCCTAAGCGTTATGGTAGCCCATTAGGTTATAATCAGGGGATGGATCCAGAGATGAGGCAAGAGCTCTCTACATCTGCTGACCCCAAAATCCCTCTGAACACTGCTACACGGGGGACCATGCCTGTCACACTTGTGCTTTGAGGGGCCATTTCAGGCCCAAGACATAACAGATAGCCCTGTGGAACGTCCTCTTGTGTTTTTGCCAAGCTGCCTTGGAGCCGGTCTGTGTAAAAGAGATATTGCGGTTTTTATTAGTCGAGCTGAATGTCTCTCCAGAGTGACTGATGTACTTTACAACTTACCAACAATATGGGAGATTTCAAATGCCTTTGAAACTAGGATTCTATAGCATAGAAATAGTATTATAAGGAAGACAACGAGAGACACCTTTTAAAACATGCTATGAGTTCTGAAAATTTTTGTTTTGTTTTGTTTCCCTCATCAAAGAGGGAAAGAGACATGGAAGACAAAAACCAAAAACTTTTAGTTAAACTTCAATGATGAGATTAAATTATTTTTGATATGAATGTGATTGTATTAACAAATGTTCCTAAACAGGTAGAGATAGAATGCAAAACTCCTAATAATGATCTCAATTAAAGTCTCAGCCAGTCGCATAAAGTGAACAGGGTACTGCAGTGGAGAGGAATACGCTGGAGGCCGCAGCTCTCACAGTTGCTGCTCCCCTTGCCCGGCTTTCCAGCCATCACAAGGTGAGCAGCTTCCTCTCCTCATGCTCTTCCACAAGATGTTCATGATGTGGAGACAGCTGATTATGGGCTGACCCATCTAAAACCACAAGCCACACAAGCTGTTTCCTCCTTTAAATTATTTAGAAGTACATGCCAGGCATTTTGTTCTAGCAGTGATACAGCTAACCTTAGACTATGTGTGTGCACAAGCATAATGATTAACTCAACCTTGATGAAGGACTGGAAGGGAAACTCCTTCATTTAGGAAATTATGGTTGAGATTAGATCAGAGGAAGTTATCCAAGGAAAGAAACAGTTACATGAAGGTGTGACAATAAAGAAGCTCATGGTACTTTTTAAAAACTAGGAACAGTGCAGTTTCAGGTTGGTAGGTGTATTAGCCAGCTTTTTTTGTCATGAAAAAAAATCTGAGGAAATCAATTTAGAGGAGGAAAGTGTTTTTGTTTGGAGACAGAGTCTCACTATGTAGTTCAGCCTGGCTTCGAGCTCACTCAGTCACTCAGGCTGGCCTCGAACTCACAGAACTCCCTCTTCCCCAGCCTGCTGAATACTGGGATCGTGGACATACACCACCAAGCCTAGCTAGGAAATGTTTCTCCTTTAGCTCACGGTGTCAGTGGCTTCTGTCCACGGTCAGCCACCTCACTGCAATGCTGCACCCCTGTGGCGAAGCAAGAGCATCATGGGGAAAGGCACCGTGGGGGAAAGCTGTCCACCCCGTGCCAGACAGGGAGCAGGAAGCGGGAGAGAGCCAGCGACAGGGGAAAGGGCTGGGAACTTGTTCCTCAAGGCCACAGCCCACAACCCGCTCCTTTTACAGAAACCCCACCTTCTGTTTCCACCACCTTCCAATAATGCCCTCAAATTCTAATCTCATCCATGAATTAACCCGTGAGGCTTTTGGTTTGATCTCATGGAACACATGAGACTCGTAAGATGCTTGAGCTCTTAACCATAATGGCAAGGGTGGACGCAGGGTGCGAAGCTGGCAGGAGCACGGCCACGGCAGGGCTTCTGACTGATGTTGGAACCACCAAAACATTTTGACATAAAGAAGAGACTGGTGTGATACATTTCCAAGTCAGGACCCTTAACTGTTGGGTACCCATAGAGACAAAAACCTTTTATCTCTTCAAAATCAGTAAAATGTTGCTATCAGGAATTTATTCAAAGTAGCCTTGCTTATTAAAAAAGAGCATGAATTTTATAATTTTGAAGTTGAATCTCAGACCTGCCATTTACTATGTGTGTGTTTTGAATATGCTACTTAACCTCTTTGAACCTCAGTTTCTGTATCTGAAAAGCATGGTAATAGTGATATCTTCCTTCAGGTCTTTAGTGGGACCAAGAGTTATAAATGAGCATTTAAATGAAAGCATTGAGCACAGGGTCAGTTATATGCAGTCTTCTTTGTTGCACAAAGCAGAAGCCTGTCTGAAGCTAAATGAAGTCAAAACGAGGGGACTACGCGAGGATATTGTGGTGTCGCCCGGAAGTCACGGGCGAGCTGCAGGAGCAAAGGCCGAGGCCAGTGAAGCTGCAGAGGACCCTCCCCTCCCTCCTACACACGGGCTTCCTTCTTGTTGCCCGGGGCTGGATTCTGCTTTTGGCCAGTAAAAACTTGGATTTGACGTTTCTTCTATTCAGAGAACATTCAGATGTAATTTCTTAGTTCCCTTTTCGAGCTCACAGGAAGGATTCTACTTTTCTCACAATAGGTCTTTGGTGTATTTTCCTCACACAATTCACTGTAGAACTGTATGAGTTCATGTCCTAATATGGGGGGGGTGTAATTTCCCAAGAGTAATCCTTGGAAAGGAGGTATGATGACAGTCAGGGCCTCCACTGAAATGACATGCCCTCCATAAATTAGTGTATGTTTAGAAATATCGTCAAGATTCCACCTCACTCCAGAAAGAAGGACAATCATCAAGAAATAAAGCAATAACAAATGCTGGTGTGGCTCTGGTGAAAAAGGAATCCTTCTTCCTTGTTGCTGGGAATGCAAACTACCACAACCATTATGGAAATCAGTCCAGTTTTTCAAAGAACTGAAATTAGAAATTCCATATGACTGAGCTATGCCCGTGCTAGTATTTATCTGAGAGAGCTTAAGATATCATACTACAGTGATGCATGCATATTCATGCTCATAGCGGCATTTTCCTTAATAGCTAAATCCTGGAAACAGCCTGTGTGGCCATCAATAGACAGTTATGTAAAGAAAATGTGGTATCTATATAGAATGAATATTATTTAGGTATGAAGAAGGACAAATTAACAATATTTGTAGGAAAATGGATGTACATGGAAAATATAATACTGAATGAAAGAAATCAGACACACAGTCTTAAATACCATGTGGGACCTCCCATTTGAGTGAGGCCAAGGACAAATGAAGGGAATAATGAAGGACAGATGGAAGGGGACGAGGGGTGGATCTCTTGCCGTAGGGAAATGGTCCCAGGGAAGAAGAGCAAGCGGCAAGGGGAGGGGAAGGGGAAATATGCAGAATAAAGATATGCCAGGTCCGGGAACCTCATAACCTCAACAAATGTAAACATTATATGCCATCATTAATAACATCAGCTGAATGCAAAAGGGCTAGGGGAGTTAGAGGGTGGAGGGGGAGAGGAGGAGACAAGAGGAGGGATCAAAAGGGAACAAGCTGTAGTGTGCACATGTGACCACTCCTCAAGGTAACTGTCAACTGCATCAACTGCAAACATGCACCAAAAAAGCCGGTTCCTTGACATGGATGGTCACCCCAATCACCAGGTGAAGTTCCGTCCACTGTGTGGGACAAATGGCGTTTGTTATAGAGTCCCCTCACTGGAGCAGTAACTATTACTTATTTTGAGAACATGTATGTAACGGATTACATCTGTTTGGCTATATAAAAAGAAATTTCTTCCTGCTTTTGCCCATTGCCTGGGTTGTGCATTTCATTCTGGTTTTAATGTTTATACAATAATAAAATTGTTTTCTTTCTCTTCTAGAAAAAAGGAGAAGCAGATCTATAAAAATGAGTACAAAATATTGGAACAAGCTCTAGAACCATAGTGATCATGCCCCATCTTGGGACTGGACCCAACCGTGGACTCTTACGGAGAGTGCAGGGGTCGACCAGACCCCCACAGGGACAGCGGGGTCTCTCAGGGCCCATGAGGGGACAATGAGCTTCTGGTTTGGAAATGGTCAGACCAGGACAGCCTCGTGGGAGAGGGAACTGGGAGGTCCGTGTCTGCCCTCCACCCATGCCTACACACGTCCTCTCTGAATTATCCAGTGGCGAAGGCTGTGTGAAGTCCTGACCACATAGGCAGTGAGTAAACAAGGTGGAAAAAACACAGGAGGGGCTGAAACGCCTGGCTATGGGTGTTGTCCACTG
Source organism: Dinomys branickii (assembly GCA_004027595.1). Classification (NCBI taxonomy): domain Eukaryota; kingdom Metazoa; phylum Chordata; class Mammalia; order Rodentia; family Dinomyidae; genus Dinomys; species Dinomys branickii. The sequence continues at coordinate 53,526 of PVLD010005998.1, read as the reverse complement.
ACACGGTAGTAAATGTCCAGACTGCATGTACAATATGCTCATTAAACTTTATTTGATGTCTTCCTTACCAGAATCAACAGTATGTTCAATACAAATATACCTAACTCTCCTATTTGAACACTGACTAATTTTATCTGTTGAGCAGTAAATAGTATTTTTTTAGTAAAAAGTGGTATAAGTTTCAGTTATATAATTGCTATGGTTGTGCCTTACAAAGTTTATTTGAACTGGAACCTCCTTTTTCAGATCCCTAGTACAAGAAATATCAACAGATAAACTTTAATTGGACGATTCTGTGAGCAACATAAGCCTTAAAAGACAACTGCATTGAACCAGGGTTTGCAGGAAAACATCACTTTTATAGCAGTTCCATTCTATCTGCAGTAACGCACCTTGCTGGTGAGTGAGCACTGATTATTTTATTAGAGTTTCAGCACAGACATTTTTTTAGATACTATTCTCTCATAACTTAGCACACAACTTACTGCCTTAAGTTGATTTGCAATGTTTAAAAATATGTGTCATTATATATTTGGGACAAATCTACACATCCTGTAAGTACTCTAAAAATAACAAATTTATCAGAATAGAAAAAAAACTGAATGTTTTAAAGTGATCTCTTTTGGAATAAGTTTTACAGGAAGACTAAAACGTTTTTCTTCATTTTCAGATGACACAGTGTTCTCTTTATGTACATTTGATAAAATGGAAGACATCTGAGTAAGGAATGCCAGTGGGGTGGAAAGTTACTTTTATAATTTTAATTATTGATCTATACAGCTGCTACAAACCTGAACAGTGAAGAAATTATGACAACCATTAAATGAAATACATGCGAGCGAATAAACCTCACAACTAATGGGCTTGGGACCTGGTTTGCATACAGAGGAATGGAGTTACGCTTGCAAAGATACTGGAATGAACTTTTGATTAAAAAACAAGGGATTCAGATTTACTGATTCAATCCTTAGTTTTTACACTTTAGAAAATACCCTTCCCCTCTCCAAAGATACTTCTTAACTAAAAATACACACCTCCTCCCAAGCTTTGAATCTGTGCTTATAGTCATGGGAGGTTACAATGTGTTTTCCTCAGATCAATGATTTACGATTACAATTAAGGTATATCTTTAAATATCTTTAAGTTGACCAGGGACAGGACCTTCGTAAGGAGAGGGCAGTGCTGCTCCCTGCGTACAAAGAGTGTCGGGGACGTTGCCTGTTGTATTTGCTTCGCTTTGCTTGGAGTAACAGTTCCAGGCTTTTCTGGAAATCGCTGACGTGGTGCTCATAGTTTCGGTTTCTTTGCAAGTCAGGTTCCTTTTGTATAAGTTTAGATACTTACTTTATTCCAAAAGAAGACGCCAGAAAGCCCGCCAGTATTTAGCATATTCCAGGTGTTCGAGAAGTCATGCCTAGCGCTGTTCATCCTGCTGAGCCCCTCGAGGGCAGGCTGGAGCATGCAGCTCGTCTTGAACAAGATGCTAATGAGTTGTGCCGCTGTGTCGAGGACCTTTGATAGACAGTCACCCTAGCTGCGGAGCACAGGGAGGGCAGTGGGCTGATGCATTCTGGGCAGCCGACTCCTCGTGTTGAAGGCACAGCAACTCAGTAGAAATGATCCTCAGCTCTGGTTTCCTTCTAATGAAACCTTTGGTTCTGGTTATTCATAAACCATTGTGTCACACCTCAGTTGTTGCCACTTAAGCCCATACAAAAGTATAAATACATGGTCTATTTTATCATATGAATGAAACATAAAGCATTTCCAAAATTAAAACTATGACTTAATGTTTAGAACAACATACGATAATAAAGTGTTCACTATATATAGAAAGTGATATATATGTATGTATATATATAGAGAGAGAGACAGGGGATTTGCTAAAGTATAGTTTAAAATGTACTGTAAACCAAATAGGAATATTTACATATTGAAGACACGAAAGTTTTTCTTTGTTACATTTCTGCATATATTATAATTTATTTTTAAAGGAACCAAAATTAGTTTTCTAAACAGGAAAAATAATTATTAAATGTTATTTTAAAAACAAAACAGAAAATAAAAGATCTGCCACTGCAGCAGACACAGCCCCATTTGAGAAAGTTTAATTGTGTGAGGTAATTGTTCTTGTTTATTTATACTATAAATAAACAAGCCGACCATTAATTCCACTCTTCAAGGGGTTTACAGTATAATACACACATGAATGTTGCTTATAATCAGTGACAATAACACAAAGGCAGCCCTCCAGTTTTGTGTGCTGTGATTCACAACCCAGCATTTCCTTATTCAGCATGAACACACACCGCCAAAATTATAACAGTGTTAAGAGAAAGGAAGTGCACTCGCACAGTCCCGAAAAGACGAAGACCGTGCGTCCGCTCGTCTCTCTGAGAGCGACCCACGGTGTCTGCAGGGTCTGTGGCAGACACACAGCGAGATACCAGCATGGGAATATGAATGAAGAACAGCCGTTGAGCAAAATAATTATCACTTGTTGTCTTCTTTCATCCAAATTATAGGAATTTTTATCAAAGGACACAAAGTCACCACTTCACCAAGGCTCAGTAATAGTTGATTACGTATCTTCCTATAGAATACTTAACTTCTGCATGGTTTTTGCCATTTTGAGTATTTTTGTTGTTGTTTTATACATTAAAAAATTGAACTTTTGTCTATCAAAATTGAAGAAACAGTTTTTACTTTAAAGAGAATAGTAAAAAAAAGCACACCAGCAAAATACCAACATCACAGACAAAAACAAAACAAAGCAAAAACATTAAAAATGATATAGGGTTTCAGAACAAAATGACAAGAACTAACAGTGGTTGTTATATTACATATTTCTGTGTTCAACAAAGTTGCTCAGATTACCACATATAAAAATGCAAGATTGATCAAACCATTAAGGAGAATAAAAAATAACAATTAAAAAATAACATTAGAAACAATAGAGTTTCACTAGACGAGATGGCAGGAATTCAGCAATGGTTGTTATACTGCATATGGTTGTCTTCAAATCAGTTGCTCAGATTACCAGATATAAGCATGCAAAATTGGTCAAAATAAAAAAATTAAGTATTAACTGTTCCTTTCAATAAACCACCAGACATCAGCGGTACAGTTATCCCAACTATCCTTCTATATGCAGATATATTTTGCCTTCCTTCTTTCTTTTTCTTCTTTCCTTCATCCCAGTTGTTCCTTCCTTTGAGCAGTTTCTTTCCCTTTCTTATTATTTATTGTATGTTTTGAGTTTTATTTATTCTTTCAGGTTCTCACACTAGGGAGACAGTATGATATTTACACATGTGGGTCCAAATTACTTCACTTATGAGTATGGTCTCTAGTTGTACCCATTTATCTATAAAAGCCACAGATTTATCTTTTTTATAGCTGAATCATACTCCATTGTATAAAAATACCACATCTTTTTTATCCATTCCTCAATGGATGGCCATTTGGGATGTTTCCAAGATTTAGCTATGACAAACTGTGCTGCCATAAGCATGAGTGCATATACGTTACTGAGGTATGATGTTTTTAATTCTTCTGGGAAAACACCCAGGAGGGGAGTAGCTGGGTTAAGTGGGACTTCTAATCCTAGTTTTGTGAGGAATCTCCACACTGATTTTCACAATGGTTTGAGCAATCTACACTGCCAAAGCAGTGAAGAAGTGTTCCTTTTTCCCCACAGCCCCTCCAGCATTTGTTACTGGTTGCTTTCTTAATATAGCCATTCTGTCTGGGCTGAGGTGGAATCTCAGTGTTGTTTTAATTTGCATTTCTCAAATGGCTAATAATGTTGAACATTATTTCATATATTTATTTGCCATTAGTATTTCTTCACCTGAGAAGTGTGTATTCAACTCATATGTTCATTTTTGGATTGGGTCTTTGAATTGGGGGGGCTGGTTTTAAAAAATCTTTGTATGTTCTAGATAGAAGTCCTTTGTCTGAGGAGGAGTTGGCTAAATTTTTTTCCAAATTTGTGGGTTTTCTTTTTATTCCGTTGGTGATTTCTTTTTCTTTCTTTCTTTCTTATTTTATTTTTTTTTCTTTGTCTTTTTGAGACAGGGTCTTGCTATGCAGTTCAGGCTGGCCTTGAGCTCACTTTGTAGTCCAGGCTGGTCTTGAACTTGCAACAATCCTCCTACCTCAGCCTCCCAAGGCCTGGGACTATGGGTAGGTGCCAGGTGATTTCTTTTGATGTGCAAAAACTTTGCAATAAGATAAGATCCCAGTTGTTGAATCTTTGAAGTATTTCCCATGCAGTTTGGTTTTTGTTCAGAAACTCTCTGCCTACCCCTGTCTTCAAGATTTTTACCTACTTTCTTTTCCAGTAGTTTTAGTGGTTCTGTTTTAATATTTGTGTCTTTAATCCATTTTGACTTTAGTGCATGGTAATAGACATGGTTCTAGTTTTAGTCTTTGGCATGTGGAAAGCCAGTTTTTCCAGCACCATTTATTAAAGAGGCTATCTTTCTTCCAGTGAATATGTTTGGCCCCTTTATCAAAGATAAAGTAGCTGAGTATCTTTGTAGTTGTGCCTGCATTGTCTAACCTGTTCCATTGATCTTCACCTCTGTTTTATTTGCCAGTACCATGCTGATTTTAGCACAGTAGCTTTGTAGCGTAAGTTCAAGTCAGGGATTGTGAGGCCTGCTACCTTCCCTTTGTTGCCCAGGATTGCTTTTGCTATTCTTGGCCTCTTTTGGTTCCAGATGAATTTTAGGAGTGTTTTCTCTAGATCTGTGAGATATCCTGATGATATTTTAAATGGGATTGCACTGAATCTGTACAACAATTTTGGGATTATGACCATTTTCACAATGTTGGTTCTTCCTCTCCATGAGCAAGGAATATCTTTCCATTTTCTGAAATACTCTTCAATCTCTTTTTCCAGAGTGCTGTATTTTTCAATGTATATATCTTTTACTTTTTTTGTTAGATTGATTCCTAAGTACTTCAGGTTTTTAGGTGCTATTATGAAAGGTGTGGTTTCCCTAATTTCCCTCTCAGTCTGCTTGTTTGTGTACAGGAATGCTTTTGATTTTTGAGTGTTGACTTTGTATCCAGCTATGCTGCTCAATTTAGTTATTAAATCTGTAAGTCTTTTGCTGGAGTTTTGGGGGTCTTCTATGTAGAGTATCACGTCATCTGTGAATAATGATAATTTCGCTTTTTCCTTTCCTCTCTTTATTCCTCTTATTTCTCTCACTTGTCTAATTGCTCTGGCTAATATTTCCAAAACTATATTGAATAAAAATGGTGACAGTGGACATCCTTATATTGTTCCTGATTTTAAAGTGAAAGTTTTCAATTTTTGACCATATAGTTTGACATTAACCATTGGTTTGTCATAGATGGCTTTGATTAGATTGAGGTAAGGATCATCCATTCCTATTTTCTGTAGTTTTTTTTTTTTTTATCATGAATTAGCATTGAACTTTATCAAGTTTTTCTGCATCCATTGAGATGATCATGTGATTTTTGTCTGGCTCTATGGACATGGTATGTTACATTAATTGATTTGCATACATTGAACCATCCCTGCATTCCTGGGATGAATTCCATTTGGTCATGGTGTATAATCTGATGATTTGCTGTATTCTGTTTGCTAGTATTTTACTGAGAATTTTTGGATCTATATTCATTAGGGAGATTGGCCTGTAGTTCTCTTTTTCAGATGGGCCGTTCTCTGGTTTTGGTATCAGGCTAATACTTGCCTCCAGGAATGAGTTGGGGAGAATCCTGAGGGAAGCATTTTCTAGATTTTTGGTTGGCTTTTAATTATCTAAGTTATTTTTCCCAAATACGGTAGTTATTCCTTTTGTAGGTTCACAGATGATGGGTTTTCTATTGTGATTTTTACAGATTTTATTAGTTGATCTAACAAATATTTATCATTTAGTCCATGTCACGTACTTTCCTGTGTGCCAGGCATGCAGCAGCATCACAAAGTGATCAAACTCTTTCCTCGTGGATCCTTCATGTTCATCGACAAGTAACAGGGGAAAAGCAGGGAAAGCAGATTCATATCTTGCAGCACTTGAACCTTAGATGTTGAAAGCCGTTTTTAGGAGAAGGAGTAAGGGATCGGATACAGGGCCCTAATGGGGCCATGGACTTAAAGGCTTCTGAGTGTATCATGTGAGGACGAGCACTGGGGAGGGAAACCCAAGGGGAGAGAATGGTATAATGCATGAGTTCAAAAAATGGCGACAGGGTTGGCAGGGTAAAAACAGAGGGAGCCCAGATGTAATAAAAGCTGAGTCAAGGGCTGATAAAAAGAGAGAAGGTTGTCAGAGATGAGCGTACAGGGTAGGGCTCGTAGATCTCTATAAACATTTTGGGTGTCTTTTTCTGACAGTGACAGGAAGTCACGAGCTGTGACATGGTTTGACCTAGGCTCATGGAGAGAGTTAAATCAATAATAAGCCATAGGGACAAAGAATGCAAATAAGGAGCGCCTTAAAAGGACTCAACAATTCAGGCAAGAGGTGACGGTGATGTGAAGTGCTTTATGGACGCAGTATGATCTGTTCCTGACTGTTTGTAAAATAGAACAGAAAGGGTTTTCTGATAAACTGGATGTAAGTTGTAGAAAAAGAGAAATGTGAAGAGCAGCCTATGGGTTTTGTTCTAAATAAGTAAAGAATGTAAGATTTTAAGTTAAGGAAATGAGAACTCATTTCACAGAAAACGTTTTTGAAGAAAAGATACGTAAGAATTTCCATACTGAACTTGAGATGTCCATTGGATATATTGGTGATACTGACACATATGCAGGTAGAATTCCATAGAGTCTAGTATTTGAATATATACATATATATTCAGCATATATTAGAAATTCATAAGCCATGATATTATACACAGGGTTGAGCATTACTAATCCAAAAATCTGAAATGTTCTGAACTCCAAAATTTTGAAGCTCCAACATATTGCCACAAGTGGAAAATTCTATACCTGAACTTGCCATGTGCTGTCAAAATGGAAGCACACTTATATTTTTAATAAAATTACCTTATACTATGTGTATAAAGTATACATGAAATAAACAGATTTTTGATATCTTACTATGTGAATACAAATATTCCTAAACTCTAAAAAATAAAGAAATCTGACACACTTGTAGTCCTAAGCACTGTGGATAAGGGACACTTAGCCTATTGCAGTCATATAAAGCACTGAGTCAGTTAATATAAGAAACACATGTAGATGCAGAAGAAAAATGGTCTGAGGAATGGGACCTTAGTACAGGGTGATATTTAGGTTAGAAAAACATGGAATAATCACCATGTGGGACCATGTGGTAGACAGAATAAAGGCTTCCCAAAGAGATCTACATCCTCATCTTCTGAAACCTGTGAATGTGTTTTGGAAAGAGTGTTCTACCTTGTTCAGTTAGACCCAGCGTCATGAGAGGAGTACCTGAAAGGAGGGGGAAGGAGACAGGATCGAAATCAGAGAAAGTGATGCAGTGGTGGAAGCAGAGTCAGCCAGAGTGCTGTGATCCCTGGAAGAAAGACACAAGCCAAGAAACACAAGAAACCGCTAAAAGCTGCAGAATGTGAAAGAACCAACTGTCTTCCAGAACCCGCACATGGGCTGACGCCTTGAGAGTCCTTCAGGGAAACGTATTTGGGCTTGTTAACTCCAGAACGATGACAATGAAGTTGTATTGTTCAAAACCACTATGTTTACAGTAATTTGTTATATCAGGGACAAGAAAAAATACTGAGACAGAGAAAGAATACTCAGTGAAGTGGAGTAATGGTGTGACGGCCTGGCCCCAGAAGAGGAAAGTGTTTCAAGCAAGGTGTCATCAGCTGTACCAGATGCAGCTTTTAGGTCCACTGAAACAGAGTCTGAGAAATGACCTCTGCACTTAACAACATGAAGGTCACTGATGATCTTGACAGAAGCAGACATGAAGAAAGCCAAATCGCAATTGGCTGTGTGAAGAGAGAACGGAGGGAAGGAACTATTGACGGAATTGTCACGGACAGTGCTCTCCAATTCCTGCCCTTCTGAACGACAGTCTCTTACCTTCACGCTATGGAACAAAACAAACTACTACCAATATATGTAGAAGCTTCTCAGGGATTCATGCTGAGTGAAATAGTCAATGCTGCAAATACACAGATTTTATGGTTCCATTTATGTAACATTCTTGAAAAGCTAGAAATGGAGAGCAGATTAATGATTTCAAGGGTTTGTGGGGGGAGACAGAGACGGGTGTGGGTATGAGTAACAAGAAGAAGCCTTGAGGGTTTGTACTTGACTGTGGTGGTCATTACACAAACATGCATGTGTTAGAACTGCAAAGATGTAGATACACACACACACACACACACACACACATACACAAATGCATGCAAAACTGGTGAAAACTGAACAAAGCCAGTGGTTTGTAGCACCATGAAATTCCTGTTGGTGATATTGCACTGTTACCATTGGGGGGAAATGAATATATATTTTAAAGCTTTACATGACTCTACAATTGTCTCAAAATACAAGTTAAAAAGATAGAATGGTAAAAATAAATGTAGAGTTAATTAACTAAATTTGTGAGTTAAATGGTGTAAATTCTCAGTAATAAAAATATCTCACTTGTATGTGATTTATAGTGGTCTTACACGAAACACAAAGTATGAATGTAAAGAAGTAGAAGATGATATTGGAGATAAATATAAACAAAGAGAGCTGATCTGGCTCCAGAAATAATTTCAACAAGCTTTGAAGCCAAAAGTGTTCCTTTATTTTATACATACACTGTGCAGGACAAAGTGCTTATATTCACTGTGGGCAGGCCGTGCAAGGCGATGCCCCATCTCCGTTTTTTCACTGTTCCCTTGTCCTCCCCTCGTCCCCCTCATCTCTTGCTCTGCTTCCCTTTTGAAAAGATTCATCTCTTTGTATCTTTTATTTGGCTCTATAACTTATATCTCGGATTTCTCATAAAAGAGAAATCAAGTGATGTTTAAACTTCATGTCTGATTTATTTAACTTAATACTACAGTCTCGAGGCGTGTCCTTGTTGGTAAAGAAGGTTACAGTAAGGGACAAAAGGATGAATTCACCACTCTGCACCAAACAATATTGCTTCCGCGTGCATGAAGCAAAATAGTCTTGTCTACAGAAAAGGAAGATCAAATATGCAATCAGCATGACATTCCAGCATACTTATTTATGGAATTTTCAGATCTACCATATGAAACATACATACATGATATTTATATATCTATAAATCTCTGTGTAAAAATATATAAGGCCAATAAAATACAGTTAAGGCATGAATCTGCTTCATAAGTGAATCGTCCATTTAAAAATGGTTAAGGTGGTGAAGTCTGTATAAGTATTTGACTATAATAAAAAATAGCTTTTACAAGGGTAGTAAAAAAAGAAATCTTATTTAAGAATTTAAACACACTTATTTTTCGAAAAGATATGTAACTATTAAGAAAGAAAATATCAAGTATAACATGATCCATACAGATGACATTTTTGCCTAAAAGTCAATACAATTTAGAATATAGAAGATATATAAAACAGATCTCCATGTGTTTAGAAAATGTTTTAGAGATCTAAATAACTCATGGAGGACTTCAAGAAAAAAATAATAACAAATATTAGGAAATACATTTAAATGATAATACCAATACTGTAGGTTAAAATGTATGGGATTTAGCGAAAATCATGAAAGAATAGCTCTAAATGTACAAATAATATCAGAAAAGAAAAACTAAAAATACATTGGCATATTTACCATTTACATAAGCAGAAAAAGATTAATTAAATCACTAAAAGAATATAAAATGTAGAAAAAGGTGAATGCAAAAGCAGAAAACTTAAAAGTGGAGAAGAAGCAACAGCTACTTCACAGAGGCTGACGCGGGGGCAGGAGAGTTCCGGTGTGAGGTGCTCTGGCTGCAGTTACACAAAATGAAGAAGTTCTAGATCGCTGCTCTACTAGCAGAAAGTTATGCCTCTACCTAATGAGGTCACATTGTGTGCTTAAAACTTTGTCAAAACTGTAGCGCTCATGCTACATATTCTTTTTTATTGTCTTTTATTTTGTGCATTGTTTGTGTACTGGGGTTCTCATAAAAGAGTAACTGTGGACTGTTTAACTGTGTGTGTAATCTACTTCACTTAACGTTATAGGTGTATCCATTTTCCTACAAATGACTCAAGTTTATCCTTCTTTATGGCAGAGTGGTACTCCATTGTGTACAAAAACCATGTTTTCTTTATCCATTCATCTGTTGATAACATGCTAAGTATTCTTATCACAATAATAAAAATAGAGAAATGATAGACAGTAATAACAACCCAAAGTGAATTATTTTAAATAAGTTACTACAATAAATGAATTGCAGGTTAATAAGAGAAAGAGGGAGCCTTAAAGTAAAATTAAATTATATGATCAATAAAACTTTTTTCCAATAACTTTGAAAATATAAACTTTTAAGAAATAAACTTCACAACATATATTCAAGAATAAATAGAAAATGTGTTTAATCCTAGTAAAATTAAATTGATTTACTAGTTCACAATTAAGGAATTTGTAGAAAACTCAACATAAACAATAATGTGATAAAACAAAAAGTGACTGAAACAAGCAAAAACAACATATGTCTTAAATATATTTACAAAATAATCTCATCAATCAGGGATCAGACACTATTTTATTTGTACTCTTCCAAAGAAGAGAAAAAGTAACAACTTTAGGTTTAATAAACTATATCTTGCTGTAATCTATCCCGGATAGTTAATAAGAGAAAATTATCTTTTGTAAACACAAACGCAAAGCAGAGGCAGAAAGTTAAATACTGTATGGATTCTCTTGTATGAGAAACTCATAGTATAAACGATTCAAAGAGAAAAATCAAAGATGACCGGGGAGCGGGAGGTGGGGCTTTTGGCGACTAGAAAGGGCTCAGGGCGGGACACGTGGAGGAGGGGAGAGGAAAGGTACAAAAGGTGAAGTTGCGATAGATCTGCACCCCCACAGCCCACAGGAAACAGCTTCATTACAGGTCCTGAACGTGCGGCCGTGAGAAAACAGCAGGCACAAAAGGTCCTGATCAAAATAGTAGAAAGTAACAGAGAAAAATGCAGTTATGAATCATAACACAGAATTTTTATCTTAAGAACGCAAGTATAAATCATGGATCAGAGTAATTCACCATAATAACATCAATAATTTGCAAAATGTAGTAACTCTAATACAGGCAGTAAAATAATCTGATTAATCACAGGACCTATTCCTAACATAAATTCTTAGCAAACAGGAATAAAGAGATGCCGTTCAATATGACTAATGCTAGTCACCAGATATTACTTACATAAACCAAAGTATTTTTTAGTAAAATATTAAAAACTTTGTCTTTAAGTCAGAGACAGGACTTCATGGCTTCTTTTAAATCAAGATGTGCAAAATAAGTCAATTTTAGGAATTAGAAAGAAATAAACAAACTGTCGTCTTTGTCAAGATTATAATTTTGCATACAAAGGACCAAGAGAAGCTATAGAGAATGATTAGTAATTTAAAACTCAAGGAAATTCATGTATACAAACAGCAAAACCTTAAAAATATACCTTAAAATGCAGTAATCATAGCATGATAGTACTAGAAACATACATAATTTTGCAGAGGCAAGATTTTGATAAGAAAATTGTAAACCTTTACTAAAGAAGTCGTGAAAGAAGACCTACGCACGTGAAGAGATATATTTCTTTTATTAGGAATAACAAGACATCTACAGCAAAGATGTCAGTTCCTCCTTTTACCTGTCATTTTAAAAAAGTTATTTTGATCATTATTTCAGAGGAATGTGAATTGGTCTTAAAATTTGTAATAGATAAGGAGATGCCTAGAAGGGTTGAGACTGTTTGAAGAAGAAAAATACTAATGTCCTGTGCAAACCATGGGATAGCAAATATATTAACACACCGTGGTAGATAAGGACTATCACCAACTTGAAAGGTGACTGTCACATGGCCAAAGCAAGCCCTATGTATGTGTACCTTTATGCACGGCAGCCGTGACATCACCAATAGTGACTGCTGGGCCCGAAGATCTGTTCCACAAATGGCCCTGGAGCAACCTGGGAGTTCATTCATGTAGAAAGAAGCAAGACCAAGTGTGATGCTGCCTTTTATAAAATTCAAACCTTTGGCTAGATCAGAGACGGAAATGGATAGCAAAATTAAGATACTGAAGCTGTATTATCTTTGAAGGTGGTAGTCCCATATTTCTCAAAGCAATTATTTAAAAAGAATTTTAAGAGACCAGTCATGAATATTGGCAAAAAAGTAATAATTTCTTACTAAACCAAGTGCTGAGACACCAAATCTCCTAAACATTGCTGGTGGTAGTAAAAGTTGGAAGAGAAATTTAAACAAAAGTCTGGTAAGGTAGCTTGAAAAGTTTGGCATAACGTTAACAGTAAGATTTGAAGCTGCATTTCCGGTTTTTGTAAGAGAAATTGCTGTATCTGTGAAGAGGAGACTTAGAAAGGCTCACTAAGCCACATACTCTGCAAGCCTGGAATTCTGTGATCTGGGGCAGGAGAATCATAAGTTTCGGCCATCTGGGAGACTTAGTGACTTAGGGAGACCCTGTCTTAAAGTAAAAAAATATGTAAATAAAAATATCCATAGTGAGGCCCTAGCCCTTAAAAAAAGGCTGTAAATGTAGCTCAGTATAAAGGCACTGGGTTCAACCCTAAGTGCCCAAAACAAGAGGAAGAGAGACAGACAGACAGACACAGAGACAGAGACAGAAAGACATACAGACAGAGATGGAGAAAGAAAGGCAAAGACAGCGAATGAAAGCAAGAAAGAAGAAAGGGACGGAGGAAAAGAGAAAGGAAAGACAGACACGCTAATTTCAACACTCTGTAAAAGCAAACCTGTAGAATAAGCCTAAAAACAAACAACAACCTAAGTAGGAAAATAAACAAAACAGGTTGATTCATGGAAGAAAATATAATAGAAATTAAAACAAATGTCCATAAACATGTTGACTGAAGAGCAAATTATACTACAATATTTAAAGTGTAATACCACTTATATAGATTTTTATGTACAAAAGTATGATTGTATGTTGTAGTAGACACCTTCAGATACGCTAACAGCACAGGGCGGCACGGGTGAGCGCAACCACAAGCGCAGGCAGTGTTTAGAAAGAACAAGCAGGGAAGGGCATGTTAGGGCAGCAAGGGCCTTTGTTTGATTTGCTTTGTAGAACTTCTTTTCTCTCTTAAATTGAACTAAATGCAAAGAATATTCACATCTCTTTAACAGCAATGGAACCTGTCTGTTCAGTTATTTCTTTAAAATACTTTGTAACATGATTGCTCAAACATTCAGGTTCTGTGGGATCACTGATAATTACACAGGGAAACCAAACTATTTGCTTACAATGAACGTGAAAATTATATTTGGATTTAGTTCCATTGATGCATTTCATTCAGGAAAAAGTAAATGCAGCAGGTGGGGAATGGATAAAGGTATGATTCTCATAAAAATAAACAGTAAAATATCTATCAATTTGAAATAGGAAAAAGAGACACATAGTACATGATCTCACTTATACTGGGAACTCAGAGCTCTACCTCAGGGAAACAGAATAGAAGGGTGTTTTAGAGGCTGGGCGTTGTGGGGAAGGGAGAAAGCAGAAACACTAGGACCGAAGAGCACAGCGGAGTATCAGAGGAGGTACGTAGGTGTTAGTGAGCTGCACAGTGCACACGTTGCCCTGTGCAGGGGACCATCAATGACAGTGTTCTGTACATGTATTTGAAAGCATATGTGAAGTCTGTGAGAAAATGATAATGAACACGCAATGCCCTGATATGTAAGGTTTCACTTCACTGTATCTGTGATGCTGCACATGTGAAGTGACGTGGGTGTATCTGACTGTCTCGGTTACTTTTCTCTCGTTGCTGAGACAAAATACCTGACTGAAGGAGGAAAGCTTTGTTTCAGCTCACAGTCTGCTGGCTCCAAGGCAGGGCGGAGGGCAGAGGAGCACTGCAGAGGAGACACAGTCCACGGTGGGCAGAAGGCAGCAAAGCAACAGGGGCAACCGCAGCTCTTCCTATCCCCTAAAACATACCCAGGATGCTTGGGGCGGGAGCGCTTACACCCTCAGTCCCGGAGCCCTTGATCCCAGCACTGTGGTACAACTGAATCCTAGCATCACTCTAGATCCAGCCGCCTCTGAAAAGCCACACGTAGGATAGCATGAGACTCTAGGAGACATCTAGACACAAACTATAGCACTGACAATAAAGATAATTTAGTAATTTGAAAAATGGGGCCCTGGAAGCCATAGTATAAAAATTTTTTTAAAACTTTTGGGGGGCGTACTGGGAGACTCAGGATCTTGCACTTGCCAGGCAGGCACTTATGCCATTGAGCTATATCCCCGGCTGCAAGTTTATATAATTTCTAAAATCATGTGGCTATATGTCCATGAACAGATGAATGGACAAAGGAAATGTGCTATGTATCCACACTATCAGATAAATAACAGTATGGAGCACTATTCTGTCCTAAAGAAGAACAAAATCACCCGAGTGCACTTTAAAACCCAACTTTTAAATGAACTAAATCAGAAACACACGCTCAAACATTGCATAGTTTCTTTTTCTATGAGATACCCAAAATATAAATAAAGCACAAATTAAAGATCGATAATAGGAAACAGGGAGACGGAGCTTGTACTAGAGGCACAGGAGCTGGCAGACGGGGGGGCGAAGGGGCAGAGAAGTGAAAAAGAATTGAGACGCTCCATGCCATGTGCTGTGGTGAGCGAGCCCTTCTGCACTGCAAATGTGCTAATAAAAAACTGGAAAATTAGTTTATTTAAAATGCTAAAAAGATACATGGAGTAATTATAATCAATACTTTTCATATTACATTCTATTTGAGTTTAGTGATAGAAAATTAAATTCTTTCTCTTCTGAATCATTCTGCTTTACAATCTTATTTTCCTTCAGTAGCAATTATTCCAATCTGTCACGGTGTTAGAAAATGGAAAAAAAAAATCTTGTCTTGGTTACTTTTCTCTCGTTGCTGAGACAAAATACCCAACGCCAAAAATGAAGGAAGGAAAGTTTATTTAGCTTACAGTGTGTGGAGGTCTCAATCCATACTTGGCTGGTTCTGAGGCAGACTGGCACATGGCAGAGGGCAAACTATTCAGGGCAGCAGCACACAGCAAAAACCACAAGCAAAAGGGAGGAATGGCCGCAAGCAGCCTCATTTTCTCCCCTACATTGTCAACAGCCTAACCCCACCCAGGGGGCATGTAGCTCTCACACAGTCTCCATGCCCTCCTCTTCCACAGGCTCAGGATGTATACAAAGTAAGCACCCTGGCTTCCTGCTGAATCACATAGTTAACCTTTTAAACTTCCCAAATTAACACAATAAACAATATCCCAGAAGGATAAGGGCATGTCCTTTTTACCCCAAGATTTACAACTGCTGAGTTACTTAGCCAAACCTCTGGACTCCC
Source organism: Dinomys branickii (assembly GCA_004027595.1). Classification (NCBI taxonomy): domain Eukaryota; kingdom Metazoa; phylum Chordata; class Mammalia; order Rodentia; family Dinomyidae; genus Dinomys; species Dinomys branickii. The sequence continues at coordinate 37,985 of PVLD010005998.1, read as the reverse complement.
CAAGTTGACACAGTGTATCAACCGTAACAAATCTCTTAGGTTGTCTTGATGTCTTAAATTCCCCGAGATTTCATGAATTTTTACTAGGTCATAGAATGTCTAATTCTGAGTTAGTTGAGTTTATGATTTAATATTAATGCTGAGAGAGAAGATAACATAAAATATGAATAATAACTTGCCCGTTATATTGCTCCAGTAAAACAGAAAGCTCTCAACATTGTGAGTTCACGCTAACTACATTAGCCTTTGTGCCATTAATCTGCAACAGAAATTCAGAGTTTTAAACTATTGTTTTTTGAACTGGTACTTGCTCAATTTCTTAGCCTCTGTGTCTCAAGAGCACGTAGAGCTGAGATATTTAAAGCACAAGACCTCAGGGCATAGGGTTTACATCAAGCAGAGAGCACTGACTTCCACATCTTGTATTTGATAACAATAATTACTACCAATACCAAACATAAATTTAAAGCTTTCAAGGATGTCTTTTCTTGGTCCTGGAGTTTTACATGTAGGAAGTCTAGCCTGCAAATTAAATCCAACCTTGTAAGCTCCTGTTCTTTATAGTACCAGAATGAGAACCATTAGTAAGAGAAACTGAAGCGGTAATTATTTTATTTATATTTTGTTCATGCAGATTTAGTCTCTACTGTCAATTTGAAGTCATGTTTTATTATTAAATTTCTTCTAGCAAAACCCAGGTTTTTTTCAACATTTTTTTCATTTTGAGCAATTTATCTGCCTCATATGCATGTGCAATTTAAGGTATGCCTATGCCTATGTTGTTTTTGAGAGTGAGATAAAACTCTCTTGAGGATATGTATAGAACTGTATAATTCAGGGCAATTAGTCCTGTTATTGTTTGACAGTGCTTATTCAAAATGCTTGCAATATTTTGCATGATGAAGGTATTGTGAAAGTATTTTGTGCCTATAATCCTAGCATTTGGGAGGCTGAAACAGGAAAATAGTGAACTTGAGGTTAGCCTGGGCAACACGGCTGGAAAAAGAAAATAAACCCTTAAGCACTGACTGTTCCTCTCAGTAACCGGCAGATCAGCAGCGCATCATCCCAGCTCTGCCCTCTATGCACATATATCTTCCCTCCCTCCCTTCCTTCTGCCTTTGCTCCTCTCCCTCATCCCAGTTGTTCTTTCCCTTTGAGCAATTTCTTTCCCTTTTACAATATCCATTGTACCTTTTGGGGTTTGTTTACTCTTTCAGGTTCTTACACCTGGGAGACAATGTGATGTTTACACACGTGGGTCTGATTTACTTCACTTATGAGTATGGTCTCTCTAGTTGCATCCATTTACCTATAAAAGCCTTGTATTTATCTTTCCTTACAGCTGAGTAATATTCCACTGTATAAAAATATCACATGCTTTTTACCCATTCCTCAGTTGATGAGCATTTGGGTTGTTTCCAAGAATAGCTATGACAAATTGCACTGCTATAAATGTGGGTGCACATATATTGCTGTGGTATGATTTCCGTTTTTCTGGAAAAGTACCCAGAAGGAGAATAGCTGGGTTAAGTGGGACCTCTAACCCTAGTTTTCTGAGGGATCTCCACACTGATTTCCACAGTGGTTGCACCAGTCTACACACCCTACCTGTGGTGGAGAAGGATTCCTTTTTCACCACAGCCTCTCCTGCCTTTGTTCTTGGTTGATTTCTTGGTGATAGCCATTCTTTCTGAGGTGAGACAGAATTTCAGTATTGTTTTAATTTGCATTTCTCAAATGAACAATGATGTTGAACATTTTTTCATATATTTATTTGACATTTGTATTTCTCCATCTGAAAAGTGTATAGTCATCCTTTTAAAGGTTTTATTTATTTATTTATGTATTTATTGGCCAATTTTGCACGCTTATATCTGGTAATCTGAACAACTAATTTGAAGACAACAATATGCAATATAACAAGCATTGTTGAGTACCTACCATCTTGTTTAGCGAAGTGCTGTATCATTTCTAATTTTTTTTATTCTCTTTAATTGTTTGATCAGTCTTGCATTCTTACCTGTGGTAATCTGAGCAACTTCCTTGAAGATAACAATATGCGATATAACAACCACTATTAATTTCCTATCATCTTGTTGTGAAATTCTGTGTCATTTTTATTGTTTCTGTGTTGTTTTGTTTTTCCCTTTGTTGTTGTTATTTTATTTTTGTTTTTTAAAATAAAAAATAAAATTGAGAAGAACTTAAAAAAGTAAAAGAAGCCCTTAATGTTTATATCACTTTTTAAATCCCCATAAGCATAAATTATGCCCTCACCAGGAAAGTGAAACTCTGATAAGATACAGGAACAGGTTCTGTTGACAAGACATTCTACAAGAATTGCTTTGTGTGGTTTTATGTTGCAAGTGGGAGCTATAACCACTGGAGTCGTGCAGGTGCTCAGACTTTCACAGCACGAGATGCTTTGCTTCAGCCTTAGGTGCTAAGAGTTTCAGATTAGACTCATTAAATGTATAATTATATAAAGAAACAGTAATATGAATTCTTGAGGTTTCAAACTTTTCTATCATTTAAGCCCTAAAGAACATGACTTCTAAGAAGTAACTGGAAACACAACTGTTAAAATGAATAGCTATATTGCCCGGCTAGCTCAGTTGGTAGAGCATGAGACTCTTAAAATGAATAGCTAATTTTAATTAGTGGTTTTCTGTGGGGAAAAATAATGTTTAAATGTTATAGGGAAAGTGTATTAAAAATTACAACCATTGGTTAAGGCAAATGGTATCTTAGTGAATACTACACCAGTATTGCAGCAGTGTGATTAGATACTTAAATAAATAACATTTGGTATGGTAACAATTAACCGTTAATACATTTGATTTATAAAGCTTTATATTATTATTTTCTCTGGGGATTCTCATAGATTTTGGGGATTGTCTCTCCTGTAAAAATGGAAATGACAGATTTTAGATAGATAGATAGATGATAAATGGGTAGATGACAGGGTAGGTAATGCTGTGCTGCATTAGTACAAGAACGCTAAGTGCAGTTTATAATCTTAGAAGTGACACAGACCTCTTGAATCTTCAAATATCCATTGGTTTCGTATGACCCCCCATGGCAACATCTTAATAAAGTGCTTAGATTCTGGGTATAGAGAAGTCACCCAAAGAAGGTACGTTTATACCGATATCAACCCCCGAACAGTCTACTAATCATTTAATGTTTTATAAATGAAGTGCATTTACTTTAATCCAAACCTTATGGATTGTTATTCTTTTCTAGAGGAAAATCATTTAGAATTATAAATAGAGATAGTATTTCAAAGGTTTGACACAACTGGGTGTATGCTATTTTAAAATAGACAAAGATAGTTTTCATTGGTGTGACCAACTTCAACCAGGCGCAGGCTGCCCTGCTTGCTAACAGCCTACTCCTACCCTCTCTTCCTTGCGATAGGCCTCAGGCCGTGCCCCAGTTTTTCTCTGCTGAGCTTGCTGTCATTTGGCCTTCCAGGTTTAAAGTGTCAGAGGGGGCCATGAGGCGTGTCATGTGTTGAATGAAGTATTTTAACTGATACACAGCTGTCCTCACGCTGAGCTTGTCGATGGTGGCTGTTCAGATGAAGACAGAGAGAGGAATTTATCTACACATACGCTCTGCTAGATTCAAATTACAGTTGCACCAAAAGATGTAAAACGGTTTCATCCAGTTAACACGCACACACGCGCGCGCACACACGCACACACACACACAGCATTCTCCTTCTCTACCAGGGCTTCTACCACTCTCTCTGCTATAGACAAATAGAGATTGGAAGTTGTTCTGCACTTTTGCCTCTGCCGGAGTGATGGGGAGATTTGCTTGTTCAATTTTGACTTGAAGGGGTTGCCCGTTTCCTTCAAACAGCTGATTGTCCGAATGTGAGAGCTATGAAAGCTACGTGCACTATGAAGGCATGCGGAACGCCATCACTTTCTCAGCAGTCACTGGAGACAGCTGAATTTACAGCCCGAAGCCAAGCCCCTCACCCCGAAACACGCCCCCTGCGCACTTCAGGTCCTTCGCTCTCAGTCCCTACAGCTGTCGTGGCTGCTCGGACGATTTAAAAATACGCGGGGCCGTTTCACACCTCCAGGAACACTCAGATTTCAAGTTGCTTTTTCTTCTCGCGTAACAGCCTTAAATAATTAATTATTTCTTTTGTTCCTGTTTTGGTCTTCTGCCTTGGGAACTATGGAGATAACCGGAAATGGGAAGAAAAAATGCAAAGGACTTCACTTGCGGTTTTTAAATTTCCATAAAATCAACAACCTTGCCTTTGAGGCTGTGAGGCCGGGTTCTTACAGGGGTCAATAGCATGCTTGTGCGTTGTTGGAAATTGCTCGCACTCCTACCTGGAAGCCACAGGCCAGTATTCCAGTGACTGTGTGGACTCGGGGGCTCCACAGGATTCTCAGCCTCCATTACCACCAGCGGATTTCTTCTCATGAGCACATTGAGTGATGGTTGTAAGGCAGCAGCAAACGGTTTGGAATGAATCTGTTCTGTTGGAAGAAGAGGTTTAATTAAATTTCGAGGCACACAAATTAATCTGGACCTGAGCTAGGGCCTGTAAATTGACGAAACTATAAGCATCTTTTCAGAAAGTATTCAACCAGGAAATAAATTTATTTCTTCAAGGTCAGTGACCTGACAAGTTGATAGGTGGTTCAGATTGATACATACCTGGATTTCCAGTTTCAGCCACTGCTTGTTAGAGGCTTCCTGACCTCCCTCCCCTAACGCAGCTGTCATAGATCTGATTGAGCTGTCCCATTTTTCCCTGGCAAATATTTTCTTACAGAAACTGTAGCTGTTTGTTCTTGTTGTTGTTGCTCTTTGGTAAAGGGGAAGTGCAATCAGGACAATGTTTTCATCTTAATGGATATATTCAAGACTGAATTAATATTGTCATGGTTTAGAAACAAAACAGAAAACAGCTCTACCTAGATAATTTTACTCTCCTAAAAATACTAAAAAGGCATCAAATAGAATTTATCAGTTCCATAAAATCCTGCTTGATTTAATGATGTGTCAAATTTTCTACATTTTTTCATTATTTTCCCTCGAGGCTTAACACGCTACAGAGAGAGAGACAGAGACCGAGACAGAGAGTGACGTGTCAGGTCCCACAGGAAGGGCGATGAAACGATTAGAAAACTTTTACTGAGTGATGAGTAAAAAGACCGAAGTTTTCAGGAAAGAAATGGCAAAACAGATAAACAAATAAAAGTCAGATAAACCAAACAAACGAAGAGATCCCCTCTCCCTGATTTAGAAAGAGAATTTCAAATAGATTTAATTTGCTCCTATTTTTTAAATAATTCTAAATATTGGTTTCATAAGGTTCTCTCTATACATCCTTTAATATTTGCACACAAAGTGACAATGGAATGACATAACGTGTTTCTATTTTTCCTTGATATAAGTCACGTATAATTTAGTAGACTATTCTATGCAATACCTTTGATAATTAATTTTCTGCACCAAATTAGGCTTTGGGAATCCTTTTACCCTGGTATAATTATTCTTACAGAATAATCTTCACTATTCCTTTGTTTCATTTCTCTTTCTCCACAAATTCTTAATTCTTAATTTTTAAAAAGATGAGTATCAATTATTCCACATAGCTTCTAGGTAAATTTGCATACTTTAATAATACCTGTATTGCATGTATAGAGTGTGATATAATCTTTATAATTGAAAAAATTGAGCTAGTACTTTGGGAAGCAAGTTAAAGTTTGGCAAAGCAAAGTTTCTCTCCAAATATTTCCCTTAAAGTAAAATAACTAAAGCAACATACTTTCCTATACTTTAACAATTTCTTACCCTCTGGAAAAAAACAGGGTTAGTATGACTAAATCAAAAAGTATATATCAAAAAACTGGAAATGGTGGGCTTATCAGATATTGATATTTACACACTTTTTAAACAATTCAGAAATTTCTACTGAGGTAATAACAGAAGCAGAAAGCTAATTTTCAGAGAATAACTGCTATCAATCCTAGCTTGAGTGTACAGCACAAGCGGCAGGCACATCTTCTGTTACCTATCATGGATAATCTGCTTGATGTGTGTGGAAATTTATGGCTGATGTTGATAAGTCACAGTGTGTGCCCATCGAAGACCCTTCTTACTAGTCCATGGTCTCATCACGCACTTCCCTCCTCGGGAAGCCCAATCGCTGAGTCTCTGGACAGTGACAGATTACCATAATTATCACAGTTTTTCTAAAAATATATAATAGTATAGTTTTCTGTTCATATGGTTTTTTCATTCAAAAAAAAAAAGAGAAAAAGACGAAGAAAGGAAGGAAAGGAAAGAAAGAAGGAAGACCAACTTGGTAAATTATAGTGATTATTTCTGTGTAGAATTTAAGATTTTTAAGGTAACTTCTGTTCAGAAATTAAAAGAATGACATAAAGTTTAAAAACGGCCGGAGAACTTTTGCTTACAAACACTGCCTTTTAGCTACACAGCTGGTATTTCACAGCATTTTATGGTTTTCCTTGTAACTTTTCACAATAGTTTTTCCTTTCCTACCACCCATATTTTCCCATTTTTCCTAAATAAACACAGAAAAGAAAATACGTAGAGTGTTGAAGATAGAATGAAATCAGTTATCAGCAGATCTACCTCTGATTCTGAATCTGCGAGAAATTTTTGAGCTGTCGGTCTTTTTGTGTCTTAAACTCTTGTCTTATAGGTAATGTAACATATGCTGAACCCACATGTGCTGGAATGGCCCAGCGTTCTTTTGGGGGTTGCCTTAGATGTATCCAGAGCAGTTTTGTGAGCTGGATGTTGTCATTATTCCCACTGGCGTGTTACTCATGGAGAACAACAGTCCTAAAAGTTAGAAGAAAAACATTACATTTTGTGCTGTGTAGTTTCATCTGCTCATCTTTCCTATGTGGAGACTGCTAGTATTTTAAATGCTTCTTTCAAACGCAAATTCCCCTGAGGTATACAGCAACTTCATGCATCCTTTTCCTTCAAAGAATTTTTCAGAACTTTTCACCTGTAGTTGCATTTTCGAATCCTGAGCCAGGACCCAGTCATAGGTCATGGAATCAGTTTGGTGAGTTGTGACCAGCTTTGCATTTTTAGCACAATAGGGTAGCAGAATGAAATAGTATCAGAGATTTTGTTTACAAGTAGTCATAGAAATATTATTTTGTGAGATTTTATTTTTAGACGTAAACATTTATTGTTTCCATGTGTAGATATTATGTCTATTAAGTGATTGGAAAGCCTCTGTTCTACAGAGCATCTTGACTCCAGAGTAAGTGCTGTTTTGCTCCTTCATTTTTATTTCACGCATGGCAGGCTTGACATGTCAGGCTTGCACTAGCATTACGAGCTTGAATTGGAGGCGTGCGGTAGAGCTCTGTGGATTTTCTCTTTCAGCCAACATGCTGCTTTGCAGCAATAAGACCTGAACAGTTAGCTGCCGATTTAGTCGCGTAGACAGAGAGAGTGCTGGGGAGCCGTGAACAACTGGCCGAGCTGTAGCTAAGCTCTCCGCTGTTCTTCTACTCTCCAGAGGACTTGCTCGTGTTCGCAGGGTGCATTTTCTCTTTTTTCTCTTCTTTCACTTGTTTCATATTTCCACTTCTTTTCTTCTCTAACCTTTAAACTTTTGAGTTCGTTGTCTGTCCTGTCCATTTCTTTAAACGGACAAGAGCCTGGACTCGCTGGACACTTCCAGCATCCTGCAAAGGGCGATACTGACTCCCTGCTCTGCCAGTCCCGCTCTCCTGCTCTCCTCTGCTTGGTTCTCAGCGCCTGCGCCATCTGTCTGCGCATGCTCTGTGCTAACTACTCCCGGCTGGAAATCTTAGTTTGCAGCTTTTGCTTTCATGCGTAGACTTTTGACAGACACAGAGGCATTTTACTCAACAAAGCTTAACTTTTTCCAGGTATTAGAGTGAGTCTTTTTACTAATGTTTCCTTCTGGTAATAATTGTGGCAGTGTCCATGAAATCTACTCCGTGATATACTGAAGTTTGCCCACTTTTTTTTAATAACTCACATGCATTGGAAGGGTAAAACTGAAAGTTTTAAGTTTGGTAGAGCTACCACTAACTGCAGCGTTCGTTTTTTCATTTCATTTATATCCTCATTCCTTTGTCTTCTTAAACAGTTTTCTCATTACACATACTTGTCAGTTCGAATGAAAAATGACTGAATCACAGTGATCCATGATCAAGTTTAGGAGCAGGAAACAGATCAGGAAATCATACCACGACTCTGCCATTGTGACTGCTTCTGTGAGCTATTTAACGGTTCTTCAGACGGTGTGCTCAGTGAGGAGCTCTGACTGCTACAGATAATTGAGTCCTATATCCCTAGGTTTAAAGTTTAAAGATTCTTTTGACACACACTTTAAATTGTGCTGGGAAATTCTCTGGAGGGAATTTGATTGCAGATGTCTCTTGTATCTGACAAACGTGTATCAGCTCAGTCTTCCGGAGCATTTTGTAATGAAGTGAAGCTGACCTTGCAGTACTGGAGCACACCTACCAGACCACTGAAATATCTCTCTTAGGCAGGAAAAACTTTATGGGTCTCCGCTTAGAAAATTAGAAAATTATACAAACATGTTCTTATTTTGATTTCTTTCCTCAAGACTTGGAGTTTCCCATTGCATGTTTCATGATATAATATTTTAATTAAGGCTTATCCAATGTTTACAGCGAGGGTTTTATATAGATTGTGACAATAAATCTCCGAAAGGGTTCTATGCATACAATTCACTTTCACCCTTCAATAATTATTAAGCATCCCATGGGGACATGTTGTGCTCTCTTCTCAATTGCTATGTATTTTCAGCTTTATTTAAACAAGTAAGCATTATGTGACTGAATATATTTGAATGCAGTAGTAACTTAATTGAAACTATTAAAACAATCATTTACAATTTCAGAAAATATATCTTGATTTTAAATTATTAACACATTAGGGAATTCTGTGCTTTTTTATACATTTTCTAACTAAACGAATAGGATTCTTTTCTAATTTAACACTGGAATTAGAGCAATGGCTCTAAGAAATCTCTTCTGACTCATATGTAAAGATCATCTATTGTTACAAAGACCTACTGTCTAAATATCTGTTAGAATTAATAAGCATGAAAAGTTTCTCTTCTCAGACTGGGGAAGAAGATGCCAGGTTACAAGCCCTTCAGTGCTGTTGCTGTCACTCAGTGACGCTGCACGCCTCAAACGTACAGTGCCGCCCTGGAGAGCACTGCTTCGTTCAGCTGCCTCTGTCCCTGTTTAGTATGAGACATTTGCGGAGATTTTATGTGTAGACAACGTGAGAGTTAAATGTCAGATACAGATAATGTGTTCTGATGTGCTCGGCCACAACTCGTATCTCGCAATATTTCAAGAGTACTGCGTGTTTCTGGTCAGAGCTAAAACTGAGCTTAGGAGATAATTTTTATTTTCTACACTGAAAATTTGCTGTGCAAGAAATGAGAAATAACGTCCCCTTGCAATATCAGGAAGCCTGCTAGCTTTCCTTCTCCCTGCAGTTACAGGTTTGGCCTCAAGTGAGGAAGTGAGTGCACACTCAGGGATTTGCTCTTGCTGGACGGGTTCTGAAAGCCGGTGGGGTCTGGGATTCCTGGGATGAGGTGGCGGATTCCTTTACTTCCACGGATGCTTTGGGAACAGGACCTGGCTTCCTGACTAACAAAAACTTGTATTCTCCTTCATCTAAGTCATAATCAAACTTAGTGTGGAACTCACCTGAGGGGCCTGCCCTCCCTCTCAGGCTTCCGCCACCATTACTTGAATGGCCTTTATAACAAAAGCCACACTTATGCTTTTGAGTGACGTGTTTTCATGAGAATTGCCAAGACTAGGTCTGTGTTTTCAGTGCATGGTGTTCTTTTGGTCTGCTTAGACAGTTTCCCTCTCCCTGGTTCTGTGGGACGAACAATAAGACACAAGGCATATAACTGTGCTCATTTTCCTGAAATTGATATTTGGTTTTCTGATCAGAAATTCTAGAGTTAAAAGTATGATCTTTCCATAACTTAAAAAAATTTCCTTTCAAAGGATATGAACTTAGCCTTAATAAGTGCATCAAATTATTATACAACAATAAGCAATTTCAAAGTAAAAAGCTTCCTTTTATAAATACTATATTATAACTCAGTCATAATAGAACTGTATTCTTCACTTCAACTTCTTTTGTACCTCATAAGATCCCTGCTTTACATGATTCCTAGACCACACAACTAATCTCGGAGGCTGCTTTCACAGTCAGCTGCAGAGCAAGTCAGCTGGTACAGAGACCTGCTTCTTAATTTCGGGCAACAGTATTTGCTTACCTACTGGAAAGCTCTACTTAAATGCTCCATGGATGGCTGAAATTTAACCTGTAAAAAGCTGAAGCCATCATTTCCCTACATAAACAGCATTCCTTAGTTCAGTGAATATCATTCCATTTTACCCATTTTTTCATGAGAGAAAGAAACCTGGGAATTTTCCTAGATTATCTCATTTTTCCATACATTTAATTTCTTATACAAACCTTTGTCCATCTCCACTGCCACTGATTGATCTAGTTCAGATTTTTAACAAAATCTTGAATGAAATATATGTCAAGATTGTGTATCTGGGTGTTACTTTAAACACCATTTGTAATGACCAACAGTAGAAGACTAGTTACATAATCATGCATACATAATATCCCATTAAATAGATCACTCACCGGATGTTATTTTTTTTGAGATAGGATCTTGCTGTGTAATCCTCAAGCACATGATCCTTCCAGTTCCGCCTTTCTGGTGTTGGCATTACAGACATGTGCCACCATGCCTGTCTCAGACATTAGAATTTAGATATGTGTATCTTATGGACTTCTGTAAAATAATGTATAATTCTGTTTGTAGTTACATATATGTATTATATAGTTGAATATTTGAGTAAATCTGAGCCTTTTCTCTTTCAGAAAATATATTCTAAAGTGATAAAATGATTATTTCTAGGAGAGGAATAAAATGTTGGATGAAGAAGAACCATTTTCTATTTACTTTTTTCATATTAGGCAAAATGCGAATTTAAAAGAAACACTGAATTCTAAGGAACGTTTTCATATTGTGATAATTTCCAACAGTTAACAAGGGACCGTCTTTAAACTTCAGGAAAGTGACAGTAGGGATGAAACGCTAAATGAGACGGGTAAAGGAGCGGCTGCGAGGCATGAATTCCATCTCAAAGATACTGCGGTCTGGTAGCAAAGCTCCCCTTAAGCGGGCCCTTTCTGAGTGTTACAGAGTGGGCTCTGAGCCTTCTGCCAGGAAAAACAGAGGACGCTTGGGAGTGCTGAAACCTGGGTGTGCTGAGGGTGCAGGGCGCAGCCGAGAGCGCTGAGACCAGGCTGAGGGGCGCCGGGAGGGGCTGAGGCTTTCTAGGGAGAGGCCCTGGAAGTAGCTGGGCCCTGTAAGAAATCCACTTGTGTGCACTAAAAGTTTCAAAAGAACATTTAAGAACGACACCTACCTCTATCCTTAGTACCTAGCCATGGAAGTAATGTGTTCTCTATACTATCCCATTGTGTGTGTATGTGTGTGTGTGTGTGTGTGTGTGTGTGTGTTTGTGTGTGTGTGTGTGTGTGTGTGCATGTGTATGTGTGTGTGTATTTAATCTCCAAGAGAAATTTTAAATTACTATTATTATCCATATTTTACAGATGAAAAAAATTTAATTTAGAGAAGTTAGGTAACTTGCCTCTGGCCAGAATACAGCACTGGAGCATAGATCCTAACCAAGCTGTGCTGTCCTAGAGCCCAGGTTCTTAGTACAGGAGTGAGTGAAGCACACACTTGGAGTGTGCCTGTCGCTGAGTGCGAGTCCAGGCAGAGGAGGTGAGTGAGGGTAAAGACCACACACAGGCACCAAAGAAGCAGTGGGAACTGTAAACTGGAGAGCTGAGAACAGCTCTGCTTCTCTTGGGCCTCCTAACTGTCTAGAAGTCAGAATCACAAATGTCCCTGCTGTATGTTCAGGTCTTACTGCTCTACTTTGAGTCAGAGCTCATGATACTTTATTAAGTACTTTAGCATAGGGCAGTTTGGCAATGTGTAACGACTGGCCAGGGCCTGGTGTTTTCATGCTTCCTGAGTTACATATATGTGGATATACTGTCAGAATGAAAACTCACGTTTACTTGTGTGGAGACAATTTGGAGACATTTGAGAAAGCAGGTCAGTATTTTTAAGTCTCAACCTCAAATTAATCGTAAATAACTGCTGAGTACACTAAGAAGATGCCTGCCTGCTGCGCTAACAGAGAACAAGCTTAGCTGTGAAAGTTTCTGACTAGAGACAAGTCCTCTAATGGCTCTTCTTTTCCCAAACATCTTAAATGGAGACTGTAATGAGAAACACAAAAGGTTGCAGCTTGGGTTCGAATCAGGAGCTCCCTGCTCTCTCTCTTGACTCTAAAAACATTTTTTTAAAGTTATTTAGGGCTTATTGAGCCAGACACTTCACCCATATTATTCCATTTAACACTCACAAGAGCCCTCTCAGTGGATACAACTTCAAATGTTAAATTTAGAAAACCAAGACTCAGACAGGTAATACAATATATTTTTTTTTTAAATGATCAAGTAAATGGAAGCACTGGGATTCCAACCTAGTTTCTTGTGATTCCAAATATCTCTGCCTGAATTTCCATTTCCTTTTCCCTGCCAAGATATTTTTCATTTTGTTGTATAACTCTACTGGGCAGTTTCAGAGATGGCTAGGTTGATATCGTTGCTGCCACCCGCATACACACTTAGTGCCCGCGACTCCAAGCAAGCTCAGAACATACTTCCTGCGCTCCTCATGTACCAGGTGCTCCTTGAAGAAGTCAGAAACACCGAAGCCATTCCTCAACACACTCATTTCTTTCCTTGTCTCAGGGGTAGGGTATGGATTTCCATCTCCTGGATATCATTGAGCTGTAAATAGTTCTTTCTGCCTCAGTGACTGCCCTTCTAGACAAAATTGCTATAAACTCTCAGTTGCACTCTTTTAATAGCTCCCTGCCCCTGCTCTCTTTTGACCCCCCCCCCCCTATTTTCCTGGGAGGCAGAGCCTAGCAGATCCTGCTACTCATATGTTGATCAAGTTAATCACCCTCATTCAACCTTCAAGTCCTTGCTCTCTTTAAATATTTCAGTAGTGGTTTCCTATCCCTTTAAATACAAAGATCAAAATGTTTACTGCGCCTGAAAGGCCTGACACTGCTGTGCTTCTCCTGCCCTGTGTGGGATTCCCTTCTCCTTTTGTCCTACCTTAAAAGAGAGGTACAACAAGCTGAGATTCCCCCAGTTGTACACACATTTGCCTAAGAAATTCTTACCCATCTTGCATTCTTTCTCCTACCAGCCTAGCCATTCTTTTTTTTGTCATGAGTGTAATCCTCACATTTTAGGAAAGCCTGTCCCAGCTTCTCTCCCCAAATTTCTCCACTATTTATGACACAGCACTTTGTTGAATGGGTACCAAACTCAATTTGATATTTATAAGTTTTTCATATGGCAAAATGAAAAGTTCCATATCTGAAATTCTCTTTATATTTCACTAAAATGCTACTTTGTATCTACTTGTGTCTAAGCCTCATTTTATGGAGCCAGTTTTGTACATCCTCCCCAGGATACACCTCAATTCTCAGGAAGAGAATTTGCCTGAGGTGTGTTGAATCGTATCAGTGACTGAGTGAATGTTTTTCCCTATGTTATTTCTCTAGACAAATCTAAAATGGTCTTCCTTTCATTCACTATTTAAAAAGTTCATGAAGTTTGTCCCCACACTTCCAGTAAGCAATATCTGCCTTCTTTGAATGTCACATAAATTATAAATTCCATACTCTTAACATTTTTCTGTTCTTTCTCTTTTTCTGGGAGATATGCCTCCTTAAAACCCAAGGCCACACAGTACTCTTTTGCTAATTTACCCACTCCACTGCCTCCTCTAATGTTTGCATCTCGAGCCACAAATAAAATACTCCTGGTTTAAACAGGTGTGGTGGTATAGGCCTGTACTCCTGGGAGATCACAGGGAAACTGAGCTTGGAGGAACATATGTTCAACAGCAGTCTGGACAACTTAGCAAGACCTGTCTCAATGTAAAATTAAGAAGAAAACAGGGAAAGGACTGGAAATATAGCCCTGTGATATAGCACTTCCCTAGCATGGGTTCAATCTGCTAGTTCAGATTTGGGACTAAAAAGGGTACTAATTAGTGTGAAACTTCATAAAATTGACTGGAAAATTCCTGAGGAGAATGCGAGGGAAACAGCTTTGGATAAATAACACTGCTTTCTTTTTGCAATTTTGAAAGGACCTCAGTTGAGAAATTACACAAAGAAAGTACGGCAAAACACAAAAACATGTTGGACAGAAAAATTAGAAAAGAACATAACAAATAATCACAACAAAGTTAAAATGGAAATATTACAGTTATATGGAATAGAATGTCAGGAAAAAAGGACAAGCTTATATTGACTGAGGCAATCTACGAAGTACTTCTTAAGAGTCATAAACTGTACACTGAACATCAAGATTGATGTAAACACAGCAAAAGCTTGCTGAAATACAAGAAGAAACGAAATATCAACAACAAAGAAATCCCAAGAAGCTTTAAAACTCTCAGCAATGGCCAAGGACATCCATAGATATAGAGTATATGCATATCAGAGTACAGGTACACATATGAACATATCCTCTCACACACCATAGACCCAAGCAGGTAGGCAACTTATGCTTGTTAATGTTGATGTGATATTCATAAGTTTTTCCTATGGTAAAATCAAAATTTCTATATCCAAAATCCTCTTTAGATTTCACTAAAAAAAGGTGCTGTTCAAGATTCATTGTGTGAAAATTGTATACAATTGCTAGACATCAAAATGAAAAGTTATCTGATCATTTGAAAAGTATACAATTAATTTCTCAGTGAATCTTAAAAGTAATGTCATGAACTGACTATATGGAGCATACAAGCAAATTATACTTGGTATATGGTACCAGGAATGGTACTCAGTTGAAAGTTTGTAATGTAATATGAGAATCTAAAATTAAATACATTTAGGTAATACGAAATATACCTATTTTGGCTTAATGTTGACATTTGGTGACATTTATTTTTAATATTTTTATGATAAATGATTTTAGATAACATTGAATTTCTTTTCATTCTGTTCTAAGACTTATCACATGTATCAGAAATTTGATATGTTACAAGTATGTACTAATTCCTATATTCTTCATAATTGCTTATGGTATGAAAATGAACATTTTATATGTGAAATAACCTATCTGTATCTATAGGTGGAGTTTTACCTCAGAATTTATATTGTTGTGGTATTATTTATAAATAAAAAGTGGGTCAATACATAAAAATGTGACCATAAAAGATACTCCTTTTTACACTTTACTAGACTGTGAAATTGCTCTCTAAGAGTTGTGACTATTTATGTTCTGAGGAGCACTGCACATTGCCTCAAATCCTTACCCCAGCAATGTCACATATTTTTATTTCTGCCCATGCGATGGGTTTACATTATTTTACTGTTGTCCAGTTTGCATTTTCCCTGATCATTATGCTATGCTGAACAGTTTTCCTTTTGCTCCCTGTTTCTTTGTTTTTCTTCTGTGAATTTTCTGTTCATGTATTTTAACCATTTCAAATCACATTATTTGCCTCATTAAGTGCTTAGGCAGTTTAGATTTTCATGTTTTGGGTTTTGTTGTGCAATCAAAAATATCTCCTTCACTTTTGTTTTGAATACATTGTTAAAAACAAATACTCATTTTAATGCACAAAATAATTTATTACAAAAAGCAAATGCCTGAAAATATGTTGTATAAATATCCAAGAACCTATATTCTTAAACAAGATAAAAAATCTATGAATGATAACAGAAATAAAAGAAAATGATTGCATCAGAAATTACAAAAATTATTTAACAAAATGACTATAAACAAAAAAAGTTATTGTAAACAAGGACAAGTACAAGGACAAGAACTGCTTCTTTGACCATAAGAACTCAATAAACACATGGAAATTAAGAAATTCAGTAGTGTAGCTGGATATAAAGTCAACACTCAGTAATCAATAGCATTCCTGTACACAAACGACAAACACACTGAGAGAGAAATTAGGGAAACCATACTTTCTATAGTACCACCCAGAAAACTGGAATATCTGAGAATCAATCTAATGAAGTACAACATCTATACAGTGAAAATTACAGCACTCTGAAAAAAGAGAGTGAAGAGGATTTCAGAAAGAGGAGAGATATTTCTTGCTCATGGATAGGAAGAACTAACATTGTGAAAATGGCCACAAGCCAAAAATTGTTATACAAATTCAATGCAATCACAGTTAAAATACCATTAGTGTACCTAAAAGATCTAGAGAAAACATTCCTAAAATTCATCTGGAACCAGAAGAGACCCAGAATAGCCAAAGCAATCCTGGGCAACAAAGACAAGGCAGGAAGCATCACAATTCCTGACTTCAAATTATACTGCAAATCTACTGTGATAAAATCAGCATGGTACTGGCAAAAAAACAGCCCTGAGGATCAATGGAACAGACTAGAATGTACAGCCACAACCGCAAACACACTCAGCCACCTTATCTTTGACAAAGGGGCCAAATATGTTCACTGGAAGAAAGACAGCCTCTTTAATAAATGGTGCTGGGAAAACTGGCCTGCCACATGTCAAAGACTAAAGCTAGACCCGTGCCTGTCACCATGCAGTAAACTAAAGTCAAAATGGATTAAAGATCTAAATATTAAAACAGAAACACTAAATCTACTGGAAGAGAAAGTAGGTAAAAATCATGAAGATATAGGAGTAGGCAGAGAGTCCCTGAACAAAGAACCAAACCACATGGGAAATACTTCAAAGAATCAACAATTGGGAACTCACCTTATTGAAATTCTTTTGCACATCAAATGAAATCACCAACAGAGTAAAAAGAAAACCCACCAATTGGGAAAATATTCTAGCCACCTCTCCCTCAGACAAAAGACTTCTAACTAGAACATACAAAGAATTTTAAAAAACCCTCAGGCCCCCAAATTCAAACACCCAATACAAAAATGGGCATCTGAAATAAATGCACACTTCTCAGATGGAAAAATAATAATGGTGAATAAATACATGAAAATGTGTTCAGCATCATTGGTCATTCCAGGGATGCAGATTAAAACAACACGAGATTCCACCCGGCCCAGGAAGAATGGCTGTCATCAGGAAATCAGCCAATAACAAATGCTGGAGGGGCTGTGGGGGAAAAAGGAACCCCTCTCCACTTTTGGTGCGAGTGCAGACTGGTGCAGCCATTGTGGACATCAGCCTGGAGATTCCTCAGTAAACTAGGATTACAGGTCCCATTCAACTCAGCTATTTCCCCTTTGGATACTTTTCCAGAAGAACTAAAAACATCATACCACAGGGACATATGTGCACCCACATTTGTAGCAGTGCAATGTATCATAGCTAAATCATGGAAACAACCCAAGCTTCTATCAGTGGAGGAACAGATAAAAAAGTTGTGGTATTTTTATACAATGGAATATTATGCAGCTATAAAGAAAGATAACTTGAGGCTTTTATGGGTAAGTGGATGCATTTAGAGAACATACTCATCAGTAAAATAAATCAGATTCATGTGTATAAACATAGTATTATCTCCCTAGTGTAAGAACCTGAAAAAGTAAATAAAATCTTAGAAGATACAATATATATTGCAAAAGGGAAAGAAACTGGCCAAAAGAAAAACAACTGGAATGAGGGAAAAGAAAAAAGAAAGAAAGAAGGAAAAGAAAAATTGTACACACACACACACAAGATAGCTAAGATAACTGTATTACTAATTTCTATTAGTTTATTGGAAGGACCAGTTAATGTTTAATTGTTTGATCAATCTTACATACCTATTTCTGGTTATCTGAGTAACCAGTGTGAAGATAACAATATGTAATACAACCATCATTATTAATTTCCTATTACCTTATCTGAAATTTTGTATCATTTTTATTATTTTTGTGTTGTTTTGTCTTTGTGTTTATTAATTTGCTTTTGCTCTTTTCTCTTTAAAATAAAAATAGATTTTGCTTCCTTGAAAGTATCAATAAAATTAGTAAGATTCTTGCATTTCTCAGTAATGAAATATTTTTGTGGGAAAAAACCTATATTATTGGAAATACAATATGGTAGGATAATCAAAGAAATAGAATTTACAGAAAATGAAAGAAAGGCATGTGTAATCTTTTACCCATGTATTCAAGTGAATGAATAGTATGCTTTAAACACAGGATGAATTCTCAAACTAATTGGAAAACTCTAATCAGTACTCATAGGAAACAGGAGGAAGCAAACAAACACACATAGATACTTCCCCTCTGCAAAGGAACATGATTGCCGGCTTCATGGTGCGCTCACCCTGGGCTTCACAGTGCGGGTGGTCGTCACACTAGTAATGCTGTTCTAGCTCCCCGGAGAAAGTGCAGACTTGGACTTCAGCAGAACCCTGAAAAACTGATTCCAAAGTTCAAATGGAAGAGGAAATGTCTATAATTGCAAAAAAATTTGGAAAGCAGTAATATATTTCTTACTTGCCCTAACATGTCAGAATATGAGAAATTTATTATTGTTAAATAGGCAAATAGATATGTTGGGAGAAATACATGGTAATGGATATCTAAAGCTGGCTAGGAAAATAGAAGTGCATCTGAGAGTTCTTAGAAGAAAGTGGGATAAAGAAGGTTAGCATTCTACTTGACATCATGCTCCCAATAATTCTGTACAGGTTAAAGATCCTGACTTAATAACCAAATAAAATCAATTCAATTTAAGATCAAAGTCTTTCTAACCAATGCAAGGAATGCAACAGTTAATAAGGAAAAGATTTCTGTATGACCTTACAGAAATGTAAGTTTTATATGAGGCAAAACACTATAAATGAAGTCAAATAAGTAGACGTAGAGGTAGATTTGAGGAAAGTACACATGCCCAAAAGTGCAAGCTCAGTCATAGTAAAAATATGAGTAATAAAATTAAAATAATATTGAGCCAACATCATCTAAAATTGGCAAACATTTAAAAAATTAAAATACTAAGTGCTAGCAAGTTATGAAGGAAAGGACATACACCGAAGGTAGGTGTATAATTCATAGAATGTACTTACTTTTCAGCCCTCTTATTCTGTTTTTATGCACCTATACTGTAGAAACAGATGTGATGGTACACATGGAAATATTTACAAAGATGTTCAGTCTAGCATTGTTTAAATAGAGAAATATTAGAAATAACCGAAGTATCCATAAGGTCACTAAATTAAGTTGCACCCAGGGGTAACAAAAAATGTTAAGAAAATTAAAGTAACAGCATAGCACAAAGCTGACTACTAGAGCAAACTGATCATAGCCCATAGGCTTGTAAATAACTGGCGCAGGAATATTGCTATGTACTGGCTTGATTTCAGACACTCATCCATTATTTTCTGTGACATAGGAAGAAGAAATAAAAGACCTGTTTATATGGAAAGTGTGGAGAATTACTTTTCACATTTTTTGAAAATATTTAATCATGCTTAATCCACAGTTCACATTAATGTTTCTGATTAATCAATTGTGTTTTCAATTTTGATTTCTTAATTCTATTTGACTTATCCATTGCATCACTGTATCTTCTGTATGTCTTGTGTCTTCCCTCCCCCAAACATGTCTTACCTTTTCCTTCGTGCCTCACCAAAGGCATGATGTAGCAATGAGAGAGTTTTAAAGAGTCGTCAGCATTGGAGTTACGAATTTCACAAGTTCAGCATGTGGGAAGAAATGGAAAAAGCTCAGAAAATGAAGAAGAGACTGAAGGAAACAAGAAGTGAGAAGTGGCCATTCTGACCACTTTACCTATCAGGGAGAAAAGAGGAGAGTTCAAGTGAACGGTGAGATTTTCATAGAAATAGGTGAGACAGACTCTCCAATCCTCTCCCTCAACCATCTTTTAGGCAAAGCCAGACGGATTAAGCTCAGCTGACTGTGAGTATCCAAAGGTGATGAGGACACAGCATCTCTCCAGAGACACAGCAGTGGCTCTGTGGTTTGTCTCGGCAGAGTCTCAGGCAACTTTATGAGGTCAGGTCCTTTGCAATGGAGCAGGGAAGGCAGGATTCCCGTCCTCTTGAGGCAAGTCCGTAACACTTATCAGGCCAAGCATGGCATGGACTTAATACTGAGAGCCATCTGAGTGCAGTTGCTCTATGTGCAGGGGCCCACGAGAATCCCCAGTCCAGCACCACGTCCACAGGCATCTCAGTTGATGCCACGAGGGAAAGACAAGGGAAAGAATAAAGGCCACTAGTGCCGCCCCCTAGACCTCGGCCCTTTGTGAGCTCCCAGCCACGGCCCTAGCTCTGGGGGTGATGACGTGTGATTGAGAGAAATCACTGACCTGATGGTGTGGGAGCTGCTGCTGTAAGTTAAACTGTGACGCAAAGCGAATTATAAATTTGTGTACTTGAGTCCGGAGGGTGACATTGTATCTGCCATCACTTGCACATCTTTCTCCTTTCAGTTTCTTTATATCTGAAGCTGTTTTGTTGTTTTGGGGGGAAAAGGGACAAACCTCTATGCTACACTGAGCATTTTTCTACAGACTCACACACTTCTGTAATTAAGAAAGAACCAGAAAGTTGTAACTGACATCTGTCCATACACACAAAACAGTAGGTAAGAAAAAAAGCCTTGGAATATTTGCTGAAAGTTACATATTTTGAAGATAAACATCTTATTATTGACTGTAGTTAAGAGTAATAGCCATTGTGCTTTCTACATTCAATTTAAAATTAGTTGTTCAAATAAAATGCACAAAGGGACGCATCTGTACACGTGTATGGAGGTCCTTTTCAGAGCCCCATTTCACAGCAACTGAAACGACTGTTAGCTCTGCAGTGGCTGCTCGTGGCTGGGTGCCGTCTCAGGCTTTTCTTCCTGAGATGGCTCAGCAGAATCAATGTCAGTCTCAACTCTCTTGAAGTTGACACAGTGCTGTGATGCTTGGCAAAACCATGCGATCTTTTAATCAATCATAGAAATAAATCTATTCCACTGCTGTCAGGAACCAAAGTCACATCACATTCACCTTCCCCATTCTCCAGAAACAAAGGACATGGAACCCAAATTAGACTCAGGGAGCCACACTCTGCAGCCCTCACTCCCAAAGGGATTCGGAATTTGTCACCGCTGAAAGGACCTGTCCTGCAATGAAGGACTACAGTTTGGTGTATTTGTATACGAATTTGAAACCGATTGGGAATTCCCTATGGCCCAGCTCATAAACACACCAGAATATTGTTAATGAAACTGCAAAATTTTCCCATCACTGCCACATAAGCGGGTATAGTTTTCATGGATCCTGAAAAGACTTTGTGAGAATCTTGTGATTCATCCTCCTGGCTCACATAAAGTTTGATGAAACATTTCTGTGCAGAATATTCTCTTTTTACTCTTAAGCATTCTGAGGAATGAAGCTTCTCCAAAAACATAGTTTATAGCCTTGCGCTCGTCACATCTAGGAAGCTCTTCTACATGGAATGAACCGATTCATGGATTTAGTCCAGATAACAGGAGAGATGAGTGAGCCTGCGAGTAGAGAATGATAAGTAATTGAAAAGTAATTCGCCCTTCCCTGCAGTGTGGTGGGAACATTACACAGCAAATAAGAATGTAATGATATCCTAGTAACAATTTAGGAGCTTTTATTAGCCAATTCACCCAAAATTCAAGGGTATGTTGAAGCGCTGGCCATATTAATGTTTCTCAAATTCAGGCCCAAATAGGTGTTGGCCTCTGTAGATGAGCAAGTTGTCTTTCTGTGTCTGTCTGTCTGTCTGTCTCTCTCTCTCTCTCTGTGTCTCTCTCTGTCCCTCTCTCTTTCTCTATCTCTGTCTCTCTCACACTCTTTCTCTCTCTCCCTCTCTCCCTCACCCATTGGACCAGGATCTCACTGTACTGGAAGGTACAGAGAGCAGCAGAAACATCTAAATAATTGAAAAAACGTAGCTCCTTCCTTACACCTGCAGCCAAACAAGAGTCAGCGTCACAAGCCTTCAGAACCCCCAGTTGTGGAACTCTTAAATTCTCCCTAAAAATGTATTCTTTCCTTTCACGTGGTGTAGGCTCGTTACGGCGCAGCACATGGAATCTGACCTGAGAAGTATGCTGGAGTTCACCAGTTCAGGACGTGGGAAGGACTAGGAAGCCTGAGCCGGAGCACTCACTCAGCCCTGACGCTGCCTCCAGGTGCGGGGAGTCAGCAGCCGTGCAAGTCTCCGTGTCCATACGGCTACGGTTAATTCAAGCCTACCTCTGGCTCTCCTGGGTACCCCAGAGCATATGCTGCAATTGTTGAGACAAAATAGTCATAGTTTCAAAGCAAAATTATATCCAATGGGGAGAAATTGGCAGCACAGTTCTAAATTGCTTCCAGCAAGAGTCAGGCCTCCATCTGGACCAAGTTTCAGTTCCCTGAGGCAGGCATCAGGAGCAGACAAATTCTGCAGTAGAAGCCAGGAGACTCGGGTAGGCTGGACAAACCGGACTTCAGGAGCAGAACTGTGGATGTCTAGACTAAAGACTGGCCAAGCACCAGCCTAAGCGCAAAAGACATCGCTATGATTAATCCAATCTTACCGCAGGTCCCTTGGAAGTCACTTTTATACTCTCTATTTTGGACAAAGTTCACGCAGAAACTGGGCAGGAACAAGACTTTAGGATGAAGCTCAGGGCTAAAAATACATCAGAGCTGAGAAAATTGTGAGTATGAGTTATTTATGTTAGCCACACATTTGGATCGTCTGCTGCCCGTTCCTCTGCCAGGTGCACGAGAGATATATGACATGCATAAACCACAAGAATCCTTCTAGGAAGCATTTCATTCTGATCAGAGTTTGAGAGCACATCAAGTGTTACTTTATGCCTAAATTGGAGGATGATTTTCAAAGCATATGCTACTTTGTGTTTATAAATGGAAACTGGATGAGATGTTTCCTTTGAAAGATATTCTTTGGGAATGTTTAATCAAACTCTAGTGCTCAGAAAGATGGTGTTCTTGGCAGGATTTCAAAATAAAGGCCACTCTGATGACAGGACGTGAAATTATATTATAGCAAGAAGCTTTTACGCAAGATGCCAAGATGACAATGCTGATTAAAGACTTTGGAATACAGGACTACGAGGTCACACAATGTTATAAAATTAGGTCAGGACACTTTTGATGATACAATGTAGTTAAAGGCTGTGTCACCTAGAAGCAGATAACTCAGGTGTTATGATTCTATGCATACTTTCCATTCATTATATAATGTGAAATACATCATCAAAAAGACATTTAACCAATGCAAATATACAACATTTTCTTTATTGAAATGAATAATTAAAAAGTGTAGAGAGTATAAATTATGCCATATCTAGGTGTTTACATATAGACAACCCATACCTAAGGTCCCTGTGCCAGAGTTCAGACATAAGCAGCGTGGTGGTACATTTCTAACAGAACTGATTTTGATACAGGTGAAGGCATGGTCTCCTGCTTGATGAAATTTGCTCCTTTCTTCCTGATTTGATGAACAAATCAGTCAGCCGCAAGAAAGGCACTCTTCGTGTCACCACAGGTTTATGCCTGGTGAGAACGCCTCTCCATCCTGGAGGAAGTCTAGCCAGAAGCATTGTTCCTATTGGAAAACTTTCGTGTTTTTTAGAAGGCATGAAATAGTAAACAACTGCAGGAGGTTGGAAAGATATTTTGGGATTTCAGGAGCACTCTGGCTAAAAGCTCATACCCTTCAGAGCAGGGCTGTGTTTTTGAAGAGCTGCAAAGATTATTAAACAAAATTCTGTAATTATAAACAGATTCTGTGTTTGCCTGCAAGCCTAAATTTTCATTTTGAGAAACAATAAAGTGTCTTATATTTGATTATTTAGTGTGGCAAAGACTGCATCTTTTGTTGCATTAGAAACAATGATTTATCCATTAACACTTTTTACCCATATAGTAAGAAAATAAAAGCTGTTAAATCCATGACAGTCTATGCCACAGGGATTCTTTTAGTTTAGATAAATAGGTGCCCATGAGCATGAGCGAGTTTAATTTTCCTTTATAAAAAGAGAGCTTAATGTAAGGATTAGCTTTTGAATTTGGGAAAATTGGCAAGGCTCTGTGCGTACCTGCCTCAGTAAAATAATCTCTAGGCCAATTTGAGACTAACTTCTGGACAAACCAATTAGGAGTGGTCAATTTCTAAGTGAGATCATAACTTACAATATTTATGGCGAAGATGTAATCACAGATAGCTTTAGCATAATTCAGGAGGCGTGAGAACAGGGGCTCCTTCCAGGACCAGGGAGAAATCAGCCTGCTCACTGTGCTGCAGGCACTGCTATTCCAACAACTGCCCAAATCTGGTGGCTCAAGGTAGACACTCCCCAAAGTCCCGACCTGCCTGCATAGGCCAGAGGAGGGCCACCTGCCAGCTGCTCGTGCTTTCCTGTGCAAAAGCAGCGTGCAGAGTAAAATCATGAGATACCTCAGGGGTCTGTTCTAACTATCATCTAACTCATGAGTGCCCTTGTCCTGTCTCTGCTGTGTGCACATCCAGGGAGAGAGGATTCGTTCTCTCCCACAGCAATTCACTTCATGACCCTGTGTATTAACACTGCTTGTCAAGGGTTGAATTTCTGTGTGGAGCTTCCTCTTCTCACTGTTGCCAGCTTTACTCCTTGAGTTTATATTAAGCAAATGTGATCCTCCTGGTTTGTGGCCACTCTTCAGGGTGGAGAGCAGCCATGCCATTACCCTGCGGCTCTTTGTGTCTCTTTCCAGTGTTAAACATATTTTCACCACTCTTCTTCTAATACAGTGTTAACATCTTGGCATTTGCTTTCTTTTTACTACATCTGAGTTTGTTTACAACTTTTAAAGAAATGTGGTATTAGGAGCACAGCCCACTTAAAAATAACCCAAAGGAACAGCAAACTGGACCTTTGCTTCCCCCTCGCAAGCACCTCTGAGTTTCCCCCCAGTCCAGGTTTAAGCTCACTATTCTTAGCAACTGCAATATTCCACTGACTTTTTCTTGAACTTCTGCTTGGAGAAGAACTCTATGTCTTTTTTATTTAATAAGCTACATTTGTCCTGTTCTACACGGTGTGGCGGTTTTAGTTTACTTACAGGACCTTGTGCTTGATGAAATTAAAAATATCTTTTTTGAAAGTTAAGTACATTCAATTGATAAAATTAATTATGTACATAGTATGAGGGACTATGTGGTGTTTTGATTCACATACACAAGGTGTATGATACAGTTAGGGTGGTCTGTATATCTATCATCACAAATATCGATCATTTCTTGTGTGGGTAACATTTAAAATCTGCTTTACTGTCTTGAAATATGTTATCAAATGTTGTTAGCCAGAGCTACCATATCCTGCTATCAAACATTTAAGATTGTTCTTCTGTTCAAATGCACCTCATACCTTTAACCACTCCATATCCATTACCCCACCCCTTCCTAGGCTCTGGTCATCATGATTCCAATCTATTTCTGTGAGATCCACTTTTAGCTTTCAGCGAGCTTCAAGAGTTTGAGCAAGTTCCCACTTATGTCTCCCTGGGACTGATTTATTCCACTTAACCCAACGTCCACATTACTATAAATGACAAAGTTTCATTATGTCATGGTCAGGTAACATTTCATTCTGTCTATGTACCATGCTTTCTTTATCTATTCATCCATCAGTAGACACCAAGGTTGATTCCTTGTCTTGGCTATTGTAAACAGTGCTGGGATAACACAGGCATGTGTCTTGTTAAACTCAGACCGTTACTCAAGCCTTTCAGGACCTTTTAGTATCCAGGTTTATTCAGTCAGTATATTTTTTTCTATATCCCAGTTTCATCTTCAATAATGGTAATTAAAAACAAAAAATTTATAAGAGGTTTGCAAAAACTGTTTGGCCCTTAGAATGGGCAGGTAGAAAAGGGGCAAGTAGCACTTTAGAAAGTACTAAGTATGTAAATTATTATAAATTTACAAGCAAATCCTGTCCACAAAATTGTCTTTTAATTTTCCAGTACTTTTATTTATATTATGCAAATAAGCTGCAACATTTTAGAATAAAACCTTACAGTCAAATTGTGTTGTCTTACTTTTCTCGTT
This sequence comes from Dinomys branickii, assembly GCA_004027595.1. Classification (NCBI taxonomy): domain Eukaryota; kingdom Metazoa; phylum Chordata; class Mammalia; order Rodentia; family Dinomyidae; genus Dinomys; species Dinomys branickii. The sequence continues at coordinate 11,737 of PVLD010005998.1, read as the reverse complement.
GCAGAGACAAAATACCCAACATCCAAAATTAAATGGGGAAAGGTTTATTTGGGGTACAGTTTGGGAAGGCCTCAGTGCTTAGCCGGCTGGCTCCAAGGCGGCGTGGCGTGGCAGAGGGCAACAGCTCATGGCGGCAGAAGACAGTAGACACGAGCAATCAGGTGCGAGGAGCCTCCTTCTGTCCCTTGTGTTGTGCCCAGTCTATGGGGGTTAAGGTGGTGCCAATCCAAGCAGTGCACTGATTCAGCAGTCGCTCACCCTTAATCCCAGCATTCCACTATGGATCAGTCACACACTCTAGATTCAGCCAACTCAAAAAAGCCCTCTGCTCCGTGACTGCATGAGGCTTTGGGGGGATATTTAGACACAACCCATAACATGTACTATAGGCAGAGTTTGATGAAAAATATTAGCAACATGACAAACACTAAAGGCCTTTAGAGTTATATACTCCTCACCTCCCCCACAAACCCTTTCTTACAAATCTTTATACATTTCTAAGTGAGGAGGTTATATAGTTGGACAAGTTGAGGCTCATTTTGAATTGCCTCTTAAAATCCCTATTCTCGCCTCCTAGAGCTATCTGCTTCCAGCAAACTCTAGATCTACTGAAAAGATAAATTGCTTTGTGCCTCCTCTATGTGAAATCATTACTCGAAACTACAGGGGTGGTTCCAAGTTGCTGATGACCGCGCAGCGTGGATGTGGCAAAGGTCAACTTTCCTTGCTGTCAATTCTTCCCCAGAAAAGTCAGCAGGAGAGCAGAGTGGAATAGCTCTTCGTTTGGGGTGAGCTCAGACCTGGGTGCACATCTAGGAAAGCACCTCTTCGCTGTGACCCTCTGCAGGCTGCCGGCCCTTCAGGGGCGGGGAGCAGTGGAGACATTCTGAGCGGCTGCGAGAGGTGACGCGTGCAAAACAGAGCCTGGGACTGAAAGTGGCAGCAATTGTAGACTGCTCGTGTGAAGAGGGGAGGGTGGCAGTAATCAGGAATCTATGTAGAGCTTCCTAAGTCTATGAAAGAATGTGCACATCGGGGGCATCAATGGTCCGACCCAATTAGAAAATAACAGTGAGAGGGACGCAGTGAGGATGGGCTCCCACCAACAACGTGATTAAGTTGTCCGAGACCAGTGTAAAAGTGAAATCCTCCTAAGATAAATTTTGAATTCTTAATTTAAAACGCAGACTTGATGAAATTAAAACACAGTAATACCTCCGTTTATGAACGCTTCTATTTGCAAACAACTGAGTTTGCAAATAGAAGCATTGGGCAGCATTTTGCTTCTGTTCACAAACTCCACGTAAGGTGACAAACAGGACCACCTTCCCCGAAATCAGCGTTGTAAAGCAAACTAAGTTTGTACACTGAGCTACCATTTCACTCCATAATTGGCATATAATTTCATGGGGACCTGGGAATATTAGAAGTGTATAATCTCCCTCGAGTTTATGAAAGAATTGCTATATGCCAGGTAACCCGAACTCTAAGAAGATAATGCTTTTGGTATCATAGATGTGCTTAATTGTGCTCTTTCGGTGTCTAAGCACTCCTTCTGAATCTACACAGGGAATCAAAAATTGAAAATATCTTTTAATCTCAAAAATCATCAAATGATAGTGCACCATTAACATTTTTTTCTCCACACAGCATAGGAAGCGTGAATAGGAAGCCAGCATCAAATAGCAAAGGCTCACCCTTTGAACAGCTTTTCTTTATCTCAGTAGACAGTGACGTATTTGTTTTGCCGAATGGAAGTATGACTGAAGAATTAAACTACAATTGTCATGTGCAAATAATCAGTAAAATTTAACCCCTGCAATATAATATTTGAAATATTCAATCTCAGATAAAAGATAGATGTGGTTTTACTTTATTTTAAAAGTAGATGTTTGTGGAAAAGCTAAAGGAAACCTTCAACAAATTTTTCTTTAAGAAGGAGGACAATCATAAATTTTCAAGTTTTTAGTATTCGATTCTTTATAGATTGTTATTTTAAGTGATATATTTGATATACCAGTTAATTGCTTTGAAATCTTTAAAATTTTCTATTTATAAACCTACTAAATATTAGAGCATCTTAATGAAACAATTTAAAACATTTTTATTTTTCACTGAGGAAATAAAAAAAATTCTTGGTAATTCGTTCAGGCCAGAATCCTCTCTTTACATAGACTGGGTTAGTACATAGTTTACTACTTTTTAGTAAAAACAAGATTCTACTATAAGTCATTGTGTAATGAATTTTGCTACAGTGATCAAATGCTAAGGTGCAAAAAGACTAGATACTAAATACTAAGAAATTAGAAATCAGCACAAGGTGATTCGGAAAAACTGTCATTGAACAAAAATGGGGTGATTAAGCTGTGAGGTACAAAGCAATCAATCAAAGAAAATAAATAAGTTGGTGAAATGACAGTAGTTTCTGTTATTAGCTGTTGAAATTTATTTTTTAAGTTATCATTTACTGAAAAAAGCTATTGTCAAAATATAGGACTATCATGACAATAAAAAGAGAATAAATTGTCAAAAGAAGGAGAATGTGCTCTGATGTTTATAAGCATACGCCTCAGAGGCCATTGTCTATGCTGCAGACTCAGAGGCCCTCTGCTGAGAAGCTGCGGCCCCAGTCCTCAGGCTCCGGCTCGCAGCTGGAAGCCTGAAACAGAGAGAGCTTACCTGTGGTGATGACCTGTATGAGAAACAAACTTCTGAACACCACTTTTTATGGTTGACAAATTTCCTCTCTCAACCACAGCATCAGCTCCCTCCCTCCTCCCCACCCCCTCTTGTGAATAGGAAACAAGCCCCTAGTGCAGGTCTAGAACAGAAGAAGCTACTTGTAAGGTAATTTCCCTCCTCAGAAGTGCAGCAAAGCGTCTAGAAATCCAAAGAAATCCACAATGTGAGCTCAGTTCCCATGTGGATGAGAAGGTTAAGCTGACTCTGTGCTATGAGTTTGGATGAGGGAAAATCTAGAATCAGCAGAGGAGTTCAAAGCAAGGTAATAAAAGTATTATGTGTGCTTGCATTTCCAAGTCCTAAGAGATGCTCCACCAACATCAGCTTGTGAATCAACTTAGGTAAAGTTTATTCATTCCATGGAACATCAAATGTCCACCATCAAATGAATCTAATAACAAACTCTTAATTTTGTGCAATAAATTATTTTATTAAAGACTTTTTAACATAAAATTTACCACCTCATATTAAATGCATTTTTAAACCCAACCAAATTTAGGGAGAACCAATGATTTAAATCCCATGAGCCAGATAGAGTCATCAAATAATTAGGCCAAATTCACATCAGCAGTTTCAAGGTAGCAATGGCTGCCCTAGAAATTCAGGATGTTGGTCAGGACACTTAGGCAACATCAGTGCTGAGACAGTGAACTTTTACAGAAATTAGAAAAGGTTTTCCTGCCATCCGTGCTGCAAATCTCTATTAGAATAGCTAGCATTAAAAGGAATGCTAAAAGTCAGGAACAATGGGTCTTGTTACTGGCTCCCCCACTGGCTGGCTGTGTGGGGCCTTGGGCATTAACATAGTCTCTCTAGAATTGACAACTGTTTATGGTCCTCTATTAGACCTTTGGCTTTTCCTAGTAACAGAAGCCCTTCTCCCGTGAAGATGCATGGCCCTGTGGTTTGAGCAGGACCAACTCTACTTCCCCTTATTCTCACACTTCGTGACTCCAGGATGGCCAGTTGGCTACTCGCTAAAGTAGGAATATACTTGCTGCGTCTCCCCAGGGTCGCAGAGGTTTGGTTGGGCAAGTGGACACATGACTCGAACTGACAAAGGTCTCCTAAGAAGAGAAAATTTCTTTCTGATGGAGTATGAGTGTGGGCCTGGAGGACTCCTTACATACACCATATATTTTCTCCTTCCTTGCCATGTAAAAAGAGAGCTCAAGAGTCGGAATAACTTCAGATATCAGCTTCTTATCAGCCTGAATGGACTTAGATTCTTGGACTTACAAGTCACACAAATGGGAAAATTCATCTTTCTTTTAAAAATTACCCTCAACTGGCTTTGTGTTGCTTGTCATCCAAGTTTGCAGTAATATCGCCCATTCTAGCTTTAGCATTTGATGAAGTTAGGAGATATGTATGTTGCTTAGAACAAGGACATATCTCTTACTAGAAAGCTTATCTATGGAATGTAGGGGAGGAAATTTTATACTTGGGCTTTTTAATTATTCATTCACTGAACATTCACAGTAGTGGAAATGAATAAAACACTTCTTCCTGAGCTGCATCTGTAGTAAAGTGTAGGTAGTCTCAGGAAATTCCCGCGGAGCACTTTCTTCAGGTCTTCCATATTCACGTTTACCTTGAGTCTGAATACGTTAAGAAGAGCAAGTTTTGTATATGCTGCCTGAAGACACGGGGCAAAGTCAGATTAATGTGAGGAGGGAAAGCCTTAACACACACACAGCAGATCGCCAAGGCTGTGTGCACCTGGACCAAGCAGAAAAAGGGGTAGAACTGAGAAGGACCTTCTTACTTCCATGACATTTTGTGCTCAATTCCGAAGTCTGAGTAAGGATGTACTGCAGAGTCACGCTTATAATGGATACTAAATAATAAATATTTATTGATAATGGATATAAGAAGGTCTGGCAAGGCCTCTTTGTCCTTTGGAAAAAAATTGAGCGAGCTGACAGGACCTTTGCAATTAGTTTACGACTCCAGAGAGAAGAGAGAACGGAGAAGGAATTACAGATTTCCACATTCGTACAATGTTTCACCTTTTACGCAAGGGTATTTGATCTTTGTATTAAATCCTCCAAATGTAAAATTCTCTCACTACTGTTTTGACAGTTCAGAATCTTCCTAGAAATTTCTAGAGAATTCATTTGGTGGGTTTTCTGTTTTCACTGACCTTGGTATCTAGAGGCTCCTCTCATTTCTCTTACCTTAGCTTTTAAAGGGTTTTCAAGCTTTTACAATATATAATCTTCCACTTTTCTCTTATATGATTTTACTTTCTTTTTTCAATTATTAAATTAAGACAAACATACATGTTTTAGTATGTATGTATATTTTTATATGTATATTATAGATACATGTTGTTATAGATTATATTATATGTTGTATCACTCCAGGAACTTCATGTGAATTTTGTATACTTTAATTCTTTCCACTTACTTTAATGCTTTCTACTGACTGTAAACAAAAATAATGTAAAAGGAAGAACTGGAGGAACCTCTGGTGCTCACACATGAGTGGTTTTAGTTTCCAGTAGGATAAACACACTTCCTGAGAACATAGTATATGAAATAGTATGTAAATCTGTGCACACACACATGCCTTAATCAATACACTTTGGAATATGAAATGATGTACTCGATTTATAGGAAAATAAACAAAGCAAAAGAAACCCTCTTGCTCCCACAGGGATTCTTTTCCCAAAGCAATTGGATAGCTGAAGTCTTGGTTTGATAAAAATCAATGGCTCTTTCAGAGCGGTGTATCTTGAGATGTGGGTGAGAGCTGGAGTACATAATAAAGGAAGAATCGCTGAGGAGGGGAGGTGCATAAAGAAAAAATTCTTGAGAAAAGCTGCAGCTTTGTTCCCTATAATTAACTGTGCCAACATGTAGGCTATGGCATAATTACATATGCATATTTATATCACTGAGATTTTCAGAAATTGTAAATACAAATAATTTCTTTATTATGAACTCTTGTGGGTAGATTACCTGGGTTCCCTTGTGTGTGTTTGTGCCTGTATTTTTTGGTTGAAATGCATAGGAACTATCATATTTGCAGTAGTATGTGTGAGTATACTGTGTACACAGCAGTGCTTAAAACACCATATAACTGCTTGCATTGCATGTTCATAAAATATTACTGCTGATGGAGAGTGGGGGCGGGGCTCTTTTGTTCTGGCATTATCAGATGACTCGACCTTTCTTGTATTGATCATTATGCTTGCGTTTACCTACTCAAAACTATTTCAGCCAGCAAGCTCTTACATAGATTTAGGAAATAAAACTAGTTAGCCGTTATTCTTTCAAAAGCACAGACACAGTCGAATAAATGACATTAAGCCTAATTTATCCGCATTTGTAGATATTATTATTTATGTTAAAAGCAAGCAACTGTTTGCAAGGTGACTGTGTAAACTTTAAGCATATTTCTAGTTATCCTTAACAGTAGTCCTTGTAGAAGCTTCCTTTACAAAGGGGAACTCCTTACACAATCTGAAGAGAAACTATAGTGTAAGAGCTTCCTCTAAAACATTTCAGTATCTCAAATATAATGAAAAATGACACAAATAATATGATTTCATTATGATCACTATAAATGACGCAGGCCAGAAAATATATACTTTATTTTCTTTAAACTACACTTTCCAAGAATATTTAAGCCACAGCTGCTATTATAAAATTAATCTTGTTCTTTCAAAGATGTCAGCATTTAAAATAATATGAAAAATATCTGCAAACAAACACCAAGCACTTAAATTTAGACACTAGGAAGCAATTACTAGTGATGGAGTTAATTTTAAAACATATCTAATCTGCGCCACTGTGCATATGCCTAAATGGAATCTGGCAGGGGATAAAAGATCCATTGGTCACTGTTCAGGAGACTGCTGTAGACTTGCTGCTTCAATAGGCTTTCAAACTGGGTTTTAGTCATACAGAACAAGCTGAACTCCAGACCCTTTCCTGCACTGCAGCCCCTGAAGTGACAGGTGTCATCATCCAGGGCTCAGCAAGGCTCTAAGGGGCACTGTCATGAGCTGTTTAGGAAGCTCCGAGGGAAAAAGCACTTTGGGGTGGAAAACTTGGCTATTACTCTTTGTATAACAAACGAATTTTATAGACACCGGTGAATATTGATCTGAATGGGCTCCCAGGAGAATTGCAAACTCTCCATTTCCTGCATCTCACTCTGAATGTCTCCACCCAGTGGGGACATAGAGCTCTGGAATATTTAAGGCACTGCTATGATGTTGTGTGGTCTATCAGCTTAGAAAGTATTCTATGCCCGGCCTCACAAGTTGTTTGAAATTTTTCTTTGATTATTTTAAATGGCATATTCCATGTGGAGGAACACCTGATTTGTGTGAGACAAAGTTTCTGCACAAAGAACCAAGACTAAATAGATAAAATACATTGTGGGAAAATGCACTGAAGAGACCTACAAAGCATTATGAGAGACAAAGACATGTTGAACAAATTAATTGAGAGAATTAAAGAGTTAGAGTGCCCTTCTAGAATCCATCTACCTTGTGTTAGGAGTGAGGCCACCAACCAGCTTGGAGATCAGAACCAAAATTGCTAAAATTTAATATGTGCCTCATTCAGAGTTGGCATATGAAGATGCAGTAACAGGGTTGACTTGAGATCCAGTGAGAAGCTAGGGGACTTGGAAATCAGAAATTATAGATCAGCCGGTAAGAACTAGGGTGATCTCAGGCTTGCCTCAGTAGTGTGAACACAGCTTTTCCTTCCCTCAAGGTATCTAGTGTTCAAGTTATGGCTGTACTTTCGGAGAGAGAGTAGGGACAGTCACATCAACAGTGTTAGAAAGAAAGCACATCAATAACTGGTTAAGCTACTTGCACAGAGACTGCCCAACTAGGCTATGAGGTATCGGTGGCCGCCTGCCCCACCTGAGATCCTACTAATCTATCAGCTGTGTCTCATGAAAACCTCTCCTTGTGTCTGCTACATTTTAGAAAGGCTTCAGGGAGTACCAAGTAAGACTCCCTGGGCCATGCTGCGCCAGAATAAGTGGTTACAAGACAGTCTCTCTGTCTGTCTCTGCCTCTGTCTCTGTGTCTTTCTGTCTCTGTCTCTCTCCCCTGCTGAGTACCAGCCATGTGCTGGGCCTCAGTGTGGGGTGATAGAACCTGCCTTCCTATTTGCATTTACCGCCCTGCCCCCCCAGTCTCTTCAGGCTGACAGTGTTTCCTAGGTAAAGCACAGAGGGAATTTCAAAAGCTGCTTCCCTTACAGTATGTCTGTAGAAGAAGATTGGCACTCCATAAGCTCCAAGCAGGATTTAAAAGTATCATTTAATGTAATTTTTAGAATGGGGGACAAAGAGAGCCAGAGGCAGAGTGAGAGGGAGCAGTGTGGGGCCTGGAAATGTGGTTGCTGTGTGGCCACCAGGGAACAGGGAGTGGAAAAAGCTTCCTGCCTCATCTGAGAAACCCGGAACCACTTGGCATCTCTCTAAGTAACAAACAGACCCGAGGGCTGGGGAGAGGGGCTGTTGACAGGAAACAGTCCGGAGAGCTAGATGCATCTCAGACCATGTGCATAGATCACAGATGATGAAGCTGTGTTCACGTATCTTTCCTACCTAGGTACCTAATTTTGCAGATTGTTTTGTCTCACAGTCACAATTTCCAAACATAACAGAATGTATATGAATAGTGGAGACAAGAAGAAACAGTGCACTGAGGAAAAGAAACTGTAAATGTTGCTTCTGAGGTGTTGGAAAGAGGAGGGAGGTATGAGGAAGGTATTGAGATAAATGAGCAGGAGGGGGGAGTGGAGGTCTCAATCTTGGGAAGGCCACAGTCTCAACTTCTAGGATTTCTACTTTAGATGAAAACCTGTTCTCTATAAACAATTTAAAATTGACCTGAAGGTTTGAAGTATCTCCCTGTGTCTGAAGCTAGTTGAAAGCATGCACTTTCTATGGAGCAGAAAGCAAACCAAGAATCCTACGAATTCTACTGATTTGTTTTCAACCTCAGATCAAGTTTCACCAGAGTATTTAAATCACTGGTGGGCTAGTAAATCTCCAGGAAGAGAGTCTCTCAGTGGACATTGCAGCCACAAACACACACACACACACACACACACACACACACACACACACACACAATTATAATGTCAGTGTCTCATTTGTCCCAAGGTGAACTCCTTCCACCGTTTTCTCTCTTTGAAATATGGAGGTAGCAGATTAAGTTGACACCAAAGAAATTACCTACAAAACAAGATTCCATTTCCTGCCCTTTGCCTTAACAAAGGTAACTGTATGCCCCAACTGTTAAAAGTACTCCTCCCCAGATAAGAAGAAAAACAGAAGCAAAACTTCACATCCTTACTTTTTTCAAGCCTGACACCATTAACATTGAAAAAGATCATGATTATTGGCAGGATTTACTTGGAGAGTGAACAGATACTTGGTAGTGTACAAGGCGCAGGCGGACAGGCCACCTTTGAGCCCACCCCTGGGAGTCAGTGAGCTGTTGCGTTGCTCCTTGAGTAAATGAGATACTTTATTATTGTTTAATCTTAGTCTTACAGCTGCGGGCATAAAGTCTTTGAAATTTCAGCTGCTATAGCGTCCTAGTGAATCTTTTATTTTCTAGAAAATATTTAGGAGCCTACCCTAGGCATAAATGTAAATTGCTCAAAGCCTTTCAGTTAAGTTTAAGCTTTGTGTACTCTGGGTTAGGCTCACAGGCACGGGTTTCTAAGCTCTTCTTTCCAATGCTGCTTAATTTCTGAGCCCTAAATAGTCTCCCGCCATCGCTAATTCTCCTCTGGCTCAGCACTCCCGCTGGGCTGTAAACTCCTCGCAGCCATTCAGCACCTCGGCTAGCTCCTCTGGACCCTGGGCCTGGCCTGGGCCGTCTATTTGAAATGTGAAAGAGCAGACCAGCTATTCCTCTCTTCCTCTGTTTTATTTTTAATTAGCTGATCAATAGTAATTGTACATATTACGGTACAGAGTGGGAGGCTTCAATACATGTATACACTGAGGTGTGATCAAATCAGGCTAATCAGCAACCCATCACCTTAAATATTTATAATTTATTTGGATCCCTCTTTTAATCTCGTAGTGTCTCCAGAAAAGATAACATGGAAAAGACAATACATGTCATGTTTTACTAACAATGGTTTACCCCGGAGAGTATCAGCGTCATCGTGTACTTTAGCAGCTACTTTTCTTTGCATTTGATAATTTTCCTCCTTTGCAGCAGCATCCCAGTGACGCCTTGTTGCCGGGATCAGCGAGGAGACCCCTCCCTAAAGGCTGGCCCAGCGATCTCTTCTTTCATTAGCGAGTAACCCTGGGCTCCCACAGGAGCCCGGGACGGAAGTACGATCTTCCCGAGGGGGCCTTCTAGTCCTCTTGCCTACCAAGAAGCTGAGACTACATAAAAAATGAAATAGTAAATACAAGAGCAAACAAAGGTTGCTGGCTCCAGGAAGGCTCGGAGCCTGAGGCTCCTGCGTCCTATCTCTGGGCCTCTCTACCCGCTAGGGACCCCGCGGTCCAGGCGCAGCTTTCCCAGGCGACGCCCCGCCGGGAGCCGGACTCACCGCAGCGCGGTCCTCTCGCCCGCGGCGGAGAATGACCAGGAACAAACCAGGAGGCCAGGAACAAAACACTTACAGGTTGCATTTATTAAGGAAACGTTAGATAAGAAAAGAATTCAGGACTGTGTCACGGATATCAAGAGCACTTCTGTGGCGTACACCGTGCAGTCGCGAGCTATGAGTTCTACTGGAGTCTCTGCCGCGGGCTCGGCCGGAGCCCGAGAGACGCAGCTGGAAATGCGCTAAGGAAACACCCCCCCCACGGCTCGCAGTCCCCCCCTCCCCGTTCTCCCACGGTGACAAACTCTAACCCCAGCAGGCAAACAGGCCACAAGGGCGGAAAAGACGTATCAAATATGTGTACTCAAGCAAACTAACGCAAAACCCTGAAGACAGCACGTCACAGTCACTCCAAGGTCCGGGCTCCCGTCCGGCGGAGGATGCGGAGCGGCGGCGGGTCCGCCCGGTCTGCGCCCCAGCGGGCTCGCTGCGAGCAGATCCCTGCCGGTACCGGGAACGCGCCGGGCCGCCCCGCCCGCCGTGTGCAGCCGGCCCGGGCGGGCCCCCTGCGGCCAAGGGCCTCCGCCTCGTCGCTGCCGAAGTTCTGCGCCCATCGCCCTCGCTGCCACCTGCTGCTGGGCGCGGACGTGGCGCGCTGCCCTCCGGGCCGGGCTCTCGGCGGGGCGCGGTCAGTAGGGCCCCACGACCACCGCCTGCACCTCCTTGGACGGCCGGCGGTCCTTCACCAGGAAGTTGATCATGCCCTCCGACTTGATGAGCAGGTTGCAGCCCAGGAAGAAGATGCCGAAGACCACGGTGAGCGAGAGCACGCACATCACGGCGATCTGCACCACGCGCATGATGTACAGGCTGCGCTCGTCCGGGCCGGCCGCCGCGAGGCCGTCGTCGGTCACCACGGACGCCTGGGTGCAGCAGCGCACGGCGCGCCCCAGCGCCTCGCTGCCGTTGGCCAGGAGCAGCCCCGCCACGTCGGTCTGGTTGCCGGGCGCCGGGTCCATGGCGCGGCGGGCGGGCGAGGCGGCGGAGCGGAGCAGAGCGGAGCGGCCGAGCGCTCCCTGCAGCCGGCCGCGTGCGCCGCTCTCCCCGCGCCCGCCCGTCTGCGCCCTGCGCTCCTCGGCGCTCGTCCCCGCTCCGGCGGCGGCGTCGGGGCCGCGGGCCGGGCCGCGCCTGCTCGAGCGGACGGCGCCCCCTCCCGGCCGCCGCCGCCTCCGCCTCCGCTCCCGGGGCCGGGCAGGCCGCGGCCGCTCCGCGCGGTGCACGCTGAGAGCTTGCGGGGCAGGCGCGCCCGAGGAAAGTTCTGGACCGCTCTCCTCGGCCTGTCCTGCGCAGCGTGCCGCCTCTGGGCGCGGAGAGGGCGAACCGGAGTGGGGAGGGAGCCTCGTCAGAGCCGCCTCACCCCCCCCCCCCCCCCC
>PVLD010005997.1:0-105302 GCA_004027595.1 Dinomys branickii | reverse complement strand
GCTGGTGATTTCTTTAGATGTACAAAAACTTTTCAGTAGGATGAGGTCCCAATTATTGATTCTTTGAAGTGTTTCCCTTGCAGCTTCGTTCTTGTTCATGAACTCTCTGCCTACTCCTATGTCTTCCAGATTTTTACCTACTTTGTCTTCCAGTAGGTTTAGAGTTTCTGTTTTGATGTTGAGGTCTATGATCCATTTCTCAGGGCCTGTATGAGCCTGCTAGGAAGCTGGGGCAGTTCTTCTGCCTTTACCCTTGGAGCAATTCAGCCAGGTCATGGGGCTTGCAAGATGCAGGGCCATTATCCACAAATTTACAATACTTCTAGCCTAAAAGAGGAATGACAACTTCAGAAAGGAAGAGTGGATGGAAAGCATAAAGGGAGAGAAAAGCCCAAAATTACTACAGTCATGACTGCAGATAAGAAATAGCATGGGACACATTTTCACCAGGTGAGGGTGAGTGGGGCTCCCCTGACCTCTTCAGAATCACACTCCCAGCTGCACTTCTGGGGTGAAACATGCTCACTTCCTGGTGTCTCTAGCACCAGTCAGTTGCACCGAAGCCTCACATCCCAGCAGCACCAAGAACTGTCTTGGCCCATTTAGAGGATGCCAGGCCGGGAGCTGGCAGCCACCCATGACCGCTCAGGATGCTCTGCTGCAGCCCCGAGGCAGACGCCTCTCTGGGAATGAGGTTTCTGAGCCCAGGCTTTGCTTGCAGTTAGAAAATCCCCATCAGCCAGTGCCAAGAAGACACCACCCACTGCATCATTAAATTGTAACAAGCCCTGGAACTCACTCCAGAAGCCCTGCCTGCCTGGCCTCACGGTTGGAAGGAAGCATGTGATTGGCTGACCAGGCTCAGCCTAGCAGGCCTTATCACCAGCTGGTTATTATTTGATGAAAGAGCCTTTCTCCTCTTGTGGTGTTTCAAAACCATGCTGAGAGTGTTTGCTGCTGCTGGTGGGCTGTCTCTGAGGTTACTGCGGAACACCCAAAGTCCTCTAGCTCCTGGCCTACAAACAAGCACACAGAAGAGCTTCTTATTCATCCACAGACTGGGACTGTCTTCTCCAGAATCCTGGTCAGCTTTGCTAATCAACTGATTGGGAATAATCCCCCAAACACCAGAGTCAAGGATACAGGTATTTAAAAAACGGGGGTTTGGTGGAGAGGGGCCAATCTCTTAGAACATATTCACTAATATAGATGGGACATCAGACACGGAGGGAGTGTGGAGGGAACGTGGAGGGCTGGGAGCTAAATGGAACACAGGAGAGGGAGACACGGGTGCGCAAGCATCTCGGGCATGAGTTGTTTGCAGCTTGGAGAAGCTGTAAGGACCTTGGTGATGCCCCTCTTACATCTGAATGTATTTGCTCCCTTAAAATTCTTGTTGAGGTCTAGCTCCTTTTCTGGCCTCCATGTAATCCCTTACCCCAGCTCACAACCCTAAACCCTTGAGAAGATTTAGGGTACTTCTTAAAAGTCTAATTACTTTAGGTTGAAATGCTATTAAATATGATTTGCAATGGGACCTGGTCTTCAAGCACTCTGCTGAGTGGTACCAGTCCTCGGGCCCACCCTGATGATGTTGGCTACAGACAATGGAATTCAAGCTGAGCACCTCGAGTCTGAATTTGGTCTCCACTTTGCCTGAGGTCTGTTTTGTGCAAGGGTCACTGTCTCCCTATCAAAGTCCCAGTTCAGTAGTGCTTTCTGAGATTGCATTGGGAAGACAGCTTTGTATCCCAGGACTTCCTCCTACAGATGAAAGCTGGGCTCCAGGGATGTAACCAGCTGGCATGAAGTTGAAAGACAGATAAAAGAAGCCACTTGGTGTAGAATTCAGCTGGATGTGGCTGACAAAGGAAAGACGCAATATAAAAACAGAAAAGAATTTATTTTGTGTTGTTGGGAAAAATGCTTTTATGATACTTTAATGTTCTTAAAATGTATTTCCTCCTGTACACATTATAGGTTAGGAGAGAACCAGGCCACAGCATTTCCTTGTCCTGGTCTTGGTGACCAGGGAGACTTTACTCCCAAGTGTGCCTCTCATGACTTCTTAATTCCTGGGCATTTGCATCCAGATTGTCCCTACTCTGTTAGCTGCGGTGGGAGAGGCCATGACTGGATCCCACATGGCCGTCCGCGGACGGAAGACTCTGTTTCCTACTCTCTGCTCGGCAGATTCCCAGGCAGCTTTTGGACTTTCCAGGAAAGCTCAGAGTGCTCTGTGTGAGAAGTTCATCAGAGGGAATCCTATTCCCCTTCATCATTTTAAGGGACATGTTGAGATGTAGAGGGTAAGCCTCAACAAGATGCTGAGCTCCTGCGCCTGAGTTTTCTCTGCTCTTTTGGGAGCATTCCTTCCCTTTGCCATTGTTTGTATGGCCTGAGTCCTGCTAGCCTCTCTGACCTTTTCCATCATCTTTCTCCATCTGTCTCACCATATGGATAGTCTTCTGGTTCTTTGCACCCACTATGGTCAAATACACTTTTCATCCTTTCTGCTTAACGTATTCCCCCTTCCCCTGCCCTCAGCACCCAAGTCTGGGCAGAAAAATCTTGTTCTGCTGTTAAGGTTAGAATGCCCCGAACTTCCTCTGCTGGACCTCTGCCATGGTGTCTCGTGACTGGTAGTTTCTGCTCCATTGCCTGTGGTAGACTGACAGTCAGGTGAAGCAGGGAGCATGCATGCCTTGCTAGCCAGAGCTCACAGTGTCTGGTATACAACAGGCTTCTACTGAGCATAACAGCTAATGCTGGCGGAGTGCCTGCTGTGTGCTAGCACTTTTCTAAGTGCTTTACGCTAATCACCTCCATCCCCACAACTAGCTGGGGAGGTAGGTGGCAGCCATTTAACCTATGAACACATCGCAAGTTAAGCAAAGTGTATAAATTAGCAGGGTCAATGGAGCCCGTGCTTTTGTTCCATGGTGCTGCTCGGGATGAATGAATCAGTGCAGTTGAATGAACAATAGCAGGTTAATGGTAGGAACATGGCAACGCACTCACGTGCTCCATCTGACAATTCGTGCAGCTGAGCCTAAGAGCGCCAACCGTGCACATGGCTGTGAGCTCAGATACTAGGCTAAGTGGGTTGATTTGGGTTCTGAATTTTATTCTCTGTCTGCTCTGGTGTCTTCACCACCCTTCTACCTTCCTTTACAGCCAGGATTAAACACTCATAGTCTCTCCTGAAGACTGAGAGGGCCTTCAGCTGTGGCCTCAAAGGAACCACTTGATGAAACGTGCCTCAGTGCTCACTGTCTTGAGCTGTGCTGGTAAATCTCCTCTATCCTTCAAATATAGAAGGGTTGGCACCACTTCGTTTTAGATCAGTGATGGTGAACCTTTTAATTATAATGAAGAGCCTGCTGCGTCATGGGTGCCATAGGTTTGCCACACTGTTTCAGATGAACAGACTAAGAGCGGGGGAGCAGAAGTCACTTGCCCAAACTGCTAAGTGCCAGAGCTGAGACTCAATGCGTATGGTTTAGTCTCAAGCCATGGCCCTTTCCATATGGCAAGGACATTCCCTAGACCAGCGATGGTGAGGCTTTTAGAGACGAGCACCCAAGCTGCAACCCAAAACCCACTTACTTATCACAAAGCGCCAACACTGCAAATTAACCTGAATGCTGAGGTTTTAGTTTAGAAAGAACAACTCATACATTAATATCTTTTGTCTTAAAAGAAAAATAGCATGCATGCCATAGGTTTTCTCCCTAGACCCTTAGCTGTGGGCCTACTGCATCCTGGCCACTAGTACCTTTTCACATTCCTGTTAGAAGACATCCCTGTCCTTCCTCTGCCTCCCTAGTCACTGACTGAGAATTCCCTGCTTGTGGTCCTCAGCCTCATCTTGGTTGCCTAGATCTCAGAGCAGGCACCCGCTCTAGTTGGTGGTGCTTGTGGGCCCACACTTGTGCCTGGCTTGGCCAGGCTGGACCTCTGCCTGGGGACTCTGCTCTAAGCTGCCTTCAGGAGTAATGGGGTCCACTCCTCTCTCCTCCTGTCTCAGGGAATGGTCTTGGGGCATTTGGTTCTAGAACATCACATCTAGAAGAGCCTAAACCAAGGCCCTCAGCATAAGGGATTCTTATTGGTCTCTTGCTCTGTTTTAGAAAAGCAGTAGGATATGAAGCTGACTCTAGCTGTTCTGTTTGTTATTTAAATCGTTCAAACCCTCATTTCCTCTCATGTCAAATGGATACAATACTTCTCTCACAGGCTGCCTTTGAGAGTAGAGATTCTGTACCTACTGCGTGTGATAGGCACCGGGGACAGAGTGAGAGAAAACCACCTGCCCAGGTGGAAGTTACAACTGAATGGTGCAGGGGGCTTTAAAAACATCACATGAGTAAATAACTCACTCCTTTCTGTAATGAGGGAAAGAACAGGAGAGCCAGTTCGGATGGGATGGGAGCCAGCCCAGAAAAGGCTCTTCAGGGAACCAACACCACCGAAGCAGGTTGTAGCCCTGGGTCACTGCCCAGAATACAGCAGGGCTAAGTTCCGTGGCCCAGCCAAGGCTCTGCTGTCTCTGGGACCAGAGTCTGTGGGAACAAAATGAGGAAGTCGACTGAATGATCCTTAAGAACCCAGAATCACGTGAGCCTCTTGAATCACAGCAAAGAAGCAGGCAAAAGGGAGGCGTGAGACTCTCTCCTGTCTAGTGCTCTCCCCCATTCCCACCTCCGCAGGTGCAGAGGCCAGGAGCACAGGAAAAGCTGAACTATCCTGCCTCCAGGAAGCCTCTTGCTCTCAGCACTTCCTTCCTGCTTCCCTGGGGTCACTCTTCTCAGAAGTCCCAGTGCAGGTGTTGTTTCCTCCTGGTGCAGTTCTCTGTGTCTTTCCTCCTCAAGTCCTGTGGTTGCAGCCTGGGTGACTAACCTCTTCAGGGCAGTCCTTGGCAGAAGAAGGCTGGGAGGAGAACAGGTTCTGGGGGATCTGGAGAAGCGCCCAGAGATCCTTGGCTGCACAGGAGCTCTCCCACAGCTGCCCGCTCGGCCTTCTACCAAGGAGCACCGTGTTCCTTTGGCGCTGTGTGCAGTGTCTTTGAGAGTGCTCATGTTGGGACGTTAGTGGTAGCTTTTTCAGAGCTGGTTAGCATTTTTTGCAGACAAAGCCAGCAGCTCTGGGAATTGGTAGGAAGACTGGGATTACACAGAGAGATGAAGGCAAACACTGAGCCTTGGGTCCCTGTGGTGATGTTGGCGTCTTTGGGTCCCGCCTTGCCGGTGGGGCGTGTTATGCCCTTAATCTCCAAAGCTGTATCTTTTTTTTTTCCAAAGCTCTATCAATTCTTTCCCATCTGTGCTTCCTTTGCTGTCACCTGTATTTTAGTCGTCCCCGCCTGCTGCTTTCGGAGCACAGCTGTGGTGACCCCTTCCTCCTCGTGTTCCAGCAAGTGATGCCCCAAGGGAACGTGCATCCTGGGAGGAAGGAGTTGGATGGAGATTCCAGGGGACACGCCTCTTGAATTGTGACTAGAGATTCTCACCTCCCAACTCACCTCTCCACTTGAATTCTGGATTTGAAAACTCCCTTTGGGATGGGGGACCGGGATAGGACTGAATGTTGAAGAAAGAATGGAGATGCTATACCATAAAGCACTAGACCAAGAGCATTTCCAAAGAGACTTTGGATAGCAAATTGTACTCCGGGGAAATCCCCTCACCCACCTCAGAAGAGGGAGATGACGGCAGTGTTGCCGTGGAAAGTTCATCATCACCATTCAGTTCTCAGAGCCTTGCTAATCCCACATTGATGGGAGCCAATTCTCCAAGTGCTTGTAGCATTGGAGATGTGAGGGGCACTCATGAAAACACTCCATCACCACTCTGGGGTCTCCAGCAGCAGCAGCAGCAGAAGCAGCTACCGCTGCCAGGCAGGCACCCTCTCCTCACCCAGCCTCCTCTTCCCCTCAGTGCTTCACAAGGTTTGCATTTGGACTCCCGTGGAGCTGGGGGGAAGTGTGACTGTGAATTGGGCTTCAATATTCTGCTAGAAACCAGGTTGTCCCAAAAAACGCAGTCTTGAAAAGCAAGGCCATCCATTTCTCTGTGGATGGGACTTTCTTTGCAGGGAAGGGCTTTTTGCTGTGGAAATTAACCCTGAGGGCTGCTGGGAACACTGTCTGGGTTTGTTTGTTTATTGAATCAATTCCAAAAAGGGACTATGAAGAGCAAGGGCCTGGGAAAATGGGAAAACTTTCTACCGAGAGCTCTGCTAAGATTTGGCAATGGAAAATAATGAGACCAGGCAGCAGGATGAGGCTGGCTCCTCCTCCACACTGCCCCCACCCGGGACTCTGCAGGGACTGCAGAAGAGGAGCTGAGGTTTCCCTGTTCAGCCGGGCACCTTGTCATGGCGATGACAGTCTTGACCCCAGGGAGCTCCCACTGGATATGTTTAATTATCTCATGCATGTTGCTCAGAGTGAACGTGCTGGGTAGGCTGGGCTATGGGACCTAACAATGTGCTTTATTAGGTAACAGGGCTTGTGCCTTCTAATGCTCAGATCACATGGGTCTGTGAAGCAGTGCTGTGTGTCCCTGGCGATTGAGACCCCTCCTTCAATACCACCTTGCTAGGGGCTGGGGATATAGCTCAGTGGAATAAGCGCCTGCCTAGCAGGCGCAGGGTCCTGAGTTCAATCCCCAGTACCGCCAAAAAAAAAAGAACAACAACAACAAAAAAAATACCACCTTGCTATACCACCATCCCTTCCCACCTCTAAATAGTCCTGTGACTGGGCAACAAAGCCCAGCTAAAGCTCTCAAGGAACTCATAGCCCAGTAGAAGGATGGGTAATTAAACAGGCCACTGAGTGTAAGATTACAGAGTGGAAAGTATGACCCTGGAGCAGGACACTGTATTCACAGGGCAGCCCATTCCCCCAGTTCTGCCCTCACACCCCTTGCCCTGAATACCACCTCATTCCAGCCAGCTTCGAGGTTTCTTAACACTTGTGGTGCTGGCACATTCTAGACTGAAGGTGGGTGCTAGTCTATAATACAATGACCTAAGAGCAACAGATAAAGTTGCAAGTATTTAATACAGCTATACATGTTCAATTTGAGGGGCTTCCTTTTTGCTCCAAGAGTCTCTACTTTCTGCTTGTTTGGATGGTAAAGTGTTCTTCCTTTAATTAAACGATGGTGTTTGACAAGTGAAGTTTTTGTTTGGTTTAATACTTGAACAGAGTTAGAAGGTTAATCTCCCTCTGTTGACTATACTGTGATAGCTCAGAGTTTGAGAAATTGTATCCAGAAACTTGCTTGTCACTGAGGCTAACATCCACGCCTAAACTCAAGCAGAAGCTTGGGATGTCTTTCATAATTTCTGATTGTGCAGTCTATAGCAGCGTGGCAGGGGTGATATATTCAAGTTCCACTCATTTCCCTGGGATGCTTTGCTAGTTGTGGCAGCCAAATTCTTAAATAGAATCTCTTGTTTTCTTGGTATCTCAGGCTCCTGTATGTTTAATGCTTCAAGTATCTGCTTTCTGGGCCAAACTCATGAAAATCTAAAAGGGAATTAACCATCTTAGAAAGTAGTTGCAGTGGAAACAAGAGCCATGAGGGCTCAGTGTTATCTGGATGTTTAATTTTTCATTGATATTTCAAGATAAAAGTTGATCTTCAGAGTTGTGCTAAGCCAGGTCACCAGCTTCCAATGAGCCGCTGCTTAGAGACTGCTGGAAAGATATATGTACTCTGTATAGCAACCATCTTCAGGGAGTTGAAATATAAGACTCTTTACCTGGCTGATTATAGTAAGGAATCTCAGAGTCACAGGATCTGCTGGGATTATGTGAAGTCTTAAAATACCTCTGGCAATCCTAACATTTGAGATAGGGTCTAGAGTATTGGAGGTCCCTTGAAATACTTGATGGGCAAGAGAAAAACATACTCTAGATAAACCAAATCCCAATAGTCAAAGTTGTAAAGTCCAAGCTGAATAATTCTCTGTCTGGAATTGTTTAACATAAGTCTTGCTAAGCTTAGGTAGTTATCTGTAAGTAAGTGTTTGTCTTACCCGCATTTGCAGTGCTGACTTTGCTCCATGGCAACAACTGCAGAGGAAAAGCTCGTGCTGAGACCCAGAGTTTCTTGAGGTCAAAGATGCGACTTGTGTGTGATCCTGGTAGATGCTGTCTCTCTCTCTGCCCATTCCTTCCTGAGGACCCAGCCTCTCCTTGAGACCTAGCCTATCTCCTGGGACAGACTAGGCCAAAAATGATCACTTTGGAGAATCAGTTTCTGCTTTGATCTGACATGGCCCATAATTGTTAATATGTTTAACCTGACTACTTATTAAAACTTTCTGTGACTTGATTATTGCATTTAGTTTGTGACCAACTGTGCGAAGAGAACACGGTGGGAAAGTGACTCTGATAGGCAGCAACGGCCTCCAGGGGAGCACTGCCTGTTCTGAGTTTTGTGTCCTAATCCTCTGGAACCTGTGCTGGCAGCTTATTCAGAGGCTGCTTTGGACTAGACAGCAGCAGGGATGGTGCACTTACGCTTACATAACTGTGACAGCTTTGCCCGGGTTCCTGCCACAACACAATTGTTTTCCACTGAGTGCACCTGTCTTACAGCAGGCAGCCCTCCGGCTGCCTCGAGGTCATGGCAGGACATTACAGAAGCTTCAGAAATATTTCCCATCATGGCTGCACCATCAGCAAGCTGTGCAGCCCTGGGCAAGCACCTTAGTCTTGTGTCTCTGTTTCCTTATCTGTGGAATGTATTGGATTAGATCAGAGTCTCTTAGCCTCTGTGGACCTTAGTTCTTTCTTGTAAGGCTGGCTTGTGTGTAGTAGGATGTTTGGCAATAAGATGAATGTCAATAGGACTCCTCCCCTCATTTGTGGCAACCAAAAATATCTCTAGACATTTCCAAATGTCTCCTGAGCTGGAATAAAAATCACCCCTTAGTCAAGAACTGTATGATCAGATGATATCTGCCTCAATTTGAGAAACCACTTTAAGAACTATTACCATATCCTATTTTACTGAGCTTCTACTATGTACTGCGCACTAGGCTTTGCAGCAGATATATTGAGAAAGTACCCTCCACGTGAGGGAAATCTGAGTTAGATGAGGTTGAGTGCAAATCAGGAAGACTCTTTTTGGATTCTTAACTAGCCATAGAACTTCAGTCTTTTCATCTGCAAAATAGCAGCTCTGTACATTACTAATAAGACCTGCTGCTTAGCGTACAGAAGATCAGTAGGATCAATAGTTGCTAGAGATTCCGTAATACTTCTCGCTCTCCTACCTCAGAGGAGACGAAGTGTATGAAAACTTGTAATTTCCCAGCCTTGCTCTGCTAGCTCTACCAAACTGCCTTTCTCCCAACCCCAAGGCCAGTGCTGGTATATCTTCTTAAGGACGCCCTACTGTTTGTTTTGGGGAGAGCCCCCAGGTAGCTTATATCACTAGACAGTAGAGGTTGACGTGGTCCATCTTTGAAAGCACTGCCTGTCTTTATCAAAGGAGTTAGCATCACACAAAGGGGATCAAAGGCAAAAGATTACCTGCTCTGTGTATTAGCGGCAGGGTTTTTTTCTTGCTCAGGAGCCTTATCACGGCCTGGGCTCCAAGTGTCCCAGGGCAAAGACCATGTCTTATATCCTGCAACAGCTGCTGCCTCAGCCCCTCTGTAGAAGACACCTCGGGATTTTGTAGTCTGGCATGAGGAGGCATCATAAGAAGGGACGGGAGCTCAGTGTGAGGGTGTTTGAACTGCATTTTCCTCTCTGGTCAAAACCTGACCAGGAGCCAAGCATGGCAGTGCACACCTGTAATCCCAGCACTCGGGAGACTGAGGCAGGAGGATCATTGCAAGTTCATGACCAGCCTGGGATACCCAGTGAACTCAAGGCCAGCCTGTACTGTATAGTGAGACCCTGTCTCAAAAAGCCAAAAAAAAAAAAAGGAGACAAAAACCCAAAACAAACCTGACCAGGGAGTGTGAAGAATGCAGTTCTTGAAAAAACAGGCTTTGACTCAAATTCCAGCTCTGTCAACTACTCCCTGGGTGACCTGGGGAAACGCACGTCTCTTTCCTGAGCCTCAGTTGTCCCTCATATCTGAGAAGTCTGTGGTCACGAGGCTTCTCCCTTGACTAGGAAGTTGTGCAAATTAATAGAACACATGGAAAGCACGCAGTAGATACTACAGTCCTATAGATAGCACAAGGCACTCAGTAATAAAATAATGCAGCATGAATAACATGTATCATCTTAAATAGTAACTACAGTAATAAAAAGTATAACATGCCAAGCAGATAACCAAGAGTGAGAGTCTGGGTGGGTGAAAGGGTGTGAAGCAGACTCACTCCTTTACCGATAAGGAACAGACTTGGCAGGGAAAAGGTGGGGAGGGGTCCCCAAGGCCTCAGGGCTGGGTAGCAGTCAAGCAGCGATGGGTGCTGCATCTCTAGAGTCACCACCAGGTTCTGGTTCTACTCTGCAGGGACTGAATTCTCACTCAAACTCCTCAAGCCCATGTTTAAAAACTTACACAAGCGTTGAAGTGCCGGTTAAAAGTCGGCTTCTGTGTGGGGTGACGGGTCCCGGGAATGAGGAGCAGCGGGTGAAAAGGAAAACAAGAGAGACAAAGTTATGGGGTGGGGGCGGCACCAGCCTCTAGGGCTGAACCTTCTATTGCGATGTTCTTTAGCCTTTTACTGGGATTCTCACAAAAAGCAGGAAGCGGGGGGAGGGGAGGAGTCGTTAACGGGATTCGCGAGGGCAGCGCCGCTTATTACCCCAGGAACTGAACTCTGACTTAGCCAGCCATCACGTCATCGTTCCTTCAGGCATATCTCAGCAAAGTATCCAGGGCTGTCCCGGTGCCTTTCCACAGGGACACGGGTCCTGCTTTCATTTCCTTTCACCCTAATGCTTTGCTAGACTTCCTCCAGAAACAGACAATCGTGTGGCTTGGTCAGGCTCAAAGTCCCATATAGGCAATCCATTGAAAGGTGAACTATAGAATGTCCTTCTCCACACTGAAGAAATTAGGCTTAAGAACCATGTGCAGTTTGCAGAGGGAATCTTGTTTGGGGGCTGTTTCTAGTGGGACATTCTCTTTAGAGTAAGAGAGAAGTGGAGATTTTTGTCTGATCTGCTTCCAATTGTGATACTGCCTCAGAGAAGGGAGTTTGTTTGTTTTTTATTTTTTAAATTTTTTGTGCTTTATTGTTCACAGCCAAATGAACACTGGGGCCACCTTCACCTCAGCCCAGTGGTCGTGCTCTCTCCCTCTACTCACTCATTTGGTCTTTTCACAAGTCACTAGAATGACAAAAATAACTGCTACAAATTCTCTGTACCTGCCATGTAAAAGCTGAGCAGAAAGTATCTCAGCAGTTGTTACCTTGAAACAAAACATCTCAGAAAAAGTACAACATAGGTTTAACTCGTGCAGCATTTTGCTCACATAAAACACTAGTATAAAATATGTTTCTTAAAAATTAAATAGTAAAATACCAACCAACTTGTATACATCATCACAGTACAAGGAATGGGGCAAAGTATCCAGTCCTTAGCTTCTCGGCTGGGCGTCCACACAAGGCAAGCAGTGTGACGACCCGGGCCACGTTCTCCTGATGTCGTGGTCAGGGCTGATGGGAGGCTTAGAGGGCCTAGCGGTGCAAAGTGGGAACCCAGGGAAGACTCGGTGCTCCTTGTGAGGACAGTGAGGATGGTGTTTTATTGCTTGCTGGTTCAGGTCTTCTCCTGGTCCCCACTGCGAGGGCTGGGCGAAGGTGATGAGTGGAAGGAGGCAGGATGTGTTAGCAAAGTGGACTTGGAAGAGGAAAGGGAGTGTAATGTATGCCATGACGCATGCGCTACCTTGCACATGCCATACACACCTCAGGCACACACACACACCACACACACATACCTCACACACACCTCACACTCCCCATCATACACACATGGCACATACACCACACACTTCACCCCGCACATACAACTCCCACACAACACACATGTACATACCGCATGCACATTTCTCTACCATACCACTGCACCCCCCAGCAAACTCCTATGACTCCACTCCTTTGCCACGTATCCATGCATACACTTTACACACATCCATCCACATCCACACACACACATCCTTTTTTTCCCCAGACCAGAGTGCGCAGAGGAGACCCAGTCTTTTAAGGCTCCAGGCCACATATACCCATTGTTAGCACAGCCAAGTACATCACACAACACCTCTAGTGTACCCTGGTCTCCCACCCCTCAGAGTTCACACCTGCCCCCAGCCCAGACCTAAGGGACTGGAGAGTAGATCTTCTGCTTCAAAGCTGATAAATGGTCTCAAAAGCCACTCTGAATAATTAAACAATGAGACTGCAAGAGACCTCTCGGGAGTTGCTTGGACCAGTAACCTGTGTTTGCCTGGCCCTCTGGCCCATAACTCATGAGTTTTCCAGACACGGAAAGACAGAAGTGTTCAGGTGCAGTGGTTGAAAGAGGCCGAGTTTTAACAAAGTGACTGAACTTTTTCCTTCAATAGTGACTATTCTGGGCCTGCTTGGGATGGACATTTACACCAGCTTACTAGTGGGTCAGCATGTGAAATCATGTGTGAGGATCATGTGACTGAAACCTCGGTTAGAATAGAATAAGTTATGTGATTTACATTTCCCTGTAGTTGTAAGTGATGGTTATGATACTGTCAAGGAGTTGCCAAATAGAGTGCCAGTTTCCATCAGCATGCTTGCTTTTATTTTGTGAGCTTTTTTTTTAACAGTTTATATACTTCTGTGCTTTCTTCCTTATTCAAAGGAGGCGCCCCAAGCACAGCATCAGTATTTTGTGCTTTTCTTTAACTTAGCTCCCCTGTATTTTGAACCCTTTCCCAGAACAGCATGTAGAGAATGAGGACATAATGAGGACATAAGGAATCGCCAGCTGCGATTCCTGTCACCCTGTTGGGTGAAGTTTTATTGGGAAGTCCCATGGATCTGTTTGTGTACTGAAAATGGCTACGTTCACAAAACAAGAAGATCGAGTAGTTGTGAGAGGGACCAGATGGGTTGCAAAGCCCAAATACTGACTATTTCACCCTTCACAGAGGAAATATGCTGACTCCTGACTTAGAGCAGGAGTGTGGGAGTCAAGCATGCCTGAGTTCAAACAAGGTCATGGATTCTTGTTAGCTGTGACACTGGTAAAGCAGCAAAACCTCTCTGTGAAACCTAGTCTGTACCAGGGGGATAACAGAGCGAAACCTACTGTGGAGGGTTACTGTGAGAATTCAGTGTGCTAGTATTCATGAGAACCCACAGTCCTGTGAGGGGCATAAAGTATACAATAAACGGTAGGTATGAGGCTGACCACTCATTCCTTTCTCCTGCACATGTGTAACCAGTGTGGTTTCTGTATTTGGCCTGGGAGTCTGTAGCACTGACGAAGACAGAAAGTGTCTACTTTTCTGGAGTTCACATTCTAAAGGGCAGGATAGACAATGATTGGGAAAGGAAATCAACAGATTATTTTCAGAGTGCTAAGTGCTATAAATAAAATAGAATGATACAGAAGAATGTGACAAGGTAGTGGACAGAAGGTTGCTCATAGAGCCAAGCCCTAAAAATAAGAAGGAATCAGCCACACAAATATCTATAAAAGGAATGTTCCTGGCAGGAGGGAGCATAAATGTGGAAGCCATCAGCTAGTATGGGTTTGGGATGGTCCTGGTATAGCAAGATGGCTTTGGGGACTAGGACAGTGAGGGGAGGAGAAAGGTAGAGGAGGGCAGGAGAGAGGCAGGCAGGGGTTAAAGTAGGTCAGAACTTGCGGCCCCCAGGAAAGTGTGCCGCTCGGAATTATGGGGCAACCGGAGACCATGATGGGGCGGAATGAAACTGAGTCCCTGGCTTCATTCTAAGATCTTTGTTGCAAGTAACACTATTTTTCCTGCATTGGTCACCCTTGGCAACAGGAATGAGAGGAGGCCCTCGTGAGCCCTGGTCAAAGTGGCAGCTTTTGGTTGTGACAAACACATCATACTGCGTGCTGGACTCAGCCACCTCACTGGGGCTGTTCTCCTTACAGTGCCCCTGATTCACCCGGCAGATTCTCTGGCCAGGCCCATTACCTCTTTGAAATCATTCCTTTATCGGGAGCTTTTAATGCTTCTCCAGGTAGAGCACTTAAGGTGAAAATCAGTTAAGGTAATCTTAAAACCTCTAATAAATTTCCAGGAACATAAGACTACCAGATAAGCATTTTGTCCCTGGGGTCATTCAGAATTCATAGCTCAGTTCCCATAATTAACATTTCTTTTATGTCGGAACCATTGAAAAGGCACGAAGAGCCTTAGTGATAATATTTTACCTTTTTGAGGTTTGAGAGAATACCGCAGATATTATCAGTTACTCAAACTGCCTCCAGAATAGCTAATAATGGCCAGTAGAGCACCTGTGCTCACTTAGTGGTAAAAGTACACCTTTGGGTTACACACCTTTATCCATTTTGGATGATTCCTTTTTGTTTTTCTTTTCTGTACCCTTCATCATCCTCATTCCCCTTAACCCTACCTCAGCCCCTTTTAAAAAGAGAGTCTTGAACTCTGTAGTCCATACCTACCTTGGACTAAGTTGCCCAGGCTGGCTGTGAACTCACTAGCTTTCTTCTTCAACCTCTCAAGCACTGGGATGATGGATGTGTGCCACCATTCCCGGCTTCAAAAGTCTTCATTGGAAGTACATGTTAGTCAGCTTTTCATCACTGTAATGAAATACCTAAGGCAGGCTAACTTTATAAAGAAGAAAGGTTTGTTTGTAGCTCACAAGTCTGAACTTGCAAAGTCATGCAGTGCATGTGTTCATCTGTGGTCTCTTCCCCTCTTTTTGTAAAGCCACCAACCCAATTGTGGTGACACCACACTAGTGACCTTGTTTAATCCTAATTACTTACCAAAGGTCCTACCTCTAGATGCTATAGTTGGATTGAGCTTGTACCCTCCTAATACTATGAATGTGGAAATTTGCAGAATGTGGGCACCTGCATGAGTCCAGGGAGACAAACTATATTCAAATGATAGCATAAGTGAAACTGAGGACGTAGCTGAGTGGTAGAGCATTGGCCCAGCATGCATCAGACCTGGGTTCAATCCCTAGCAGCACACACACAAAATCATGGAAATACTACTTAGCTCAATAAGAATAGTAATATTTTTACATTTTAAAATTTCTACTTTTATTAGTACATGTTGGCAGCACAAAAGGATGATTTTCATCATGGGGAAATTGGTACATGTACAAAACACATCTTAATTCTATGTTCCTTTCCCTTCCCTTCCTTTCCCTCTTCCCCATTCCCTTCTTCCCTTGGTTCCCTTTTCTTTTGCAAAAGATCTACCTCCCTGTTTCCTATTATCTATCTTTTTTTTTTTTACTTTTTATTTATTTATGCTTTGGGTTTCTTATGTGAGAGAAACCATGAAATATTTTAGTTTCTGTGTCTCATTTATTTCACTTAATGCTCTGGTCTCAAGGTGCAACCATTTTCCCATACAGGACTCAAATTTACCCTTCTTTATGACTGGCTAGTACTCCACTGTGCACACATACCACATTTTCTTCATCTAGCCATCTGCTGATGGACATGTGGGCCACTTCAGGATTTAGCTATTATGAGTGGTGCTGCTATAAACATAGGTATACCTGTGTCACTGTGATATAATGCCATTAACTCTTTTGAGGAGATAGCTAGGAGGGAACAGTTGGGTCTGATACTTTCTTTCAATGTGCAAGTGCCTGTTTTTCTCTCCTCTTGCCGTAGATATTGTTAAAAGAACAAGATTGAAATGCAGCCATCTTCAAAGCCACGATTTGAATCACTGTTTTTTTTTTAACTGGGAGAAAACATTTGGGCATACATTATAGAATGATTAAACTGAGATAACACAACCTCTACCTTATGCACCTAGCACTTTCTGGTGAGAATATTTAAAATCTACTCTTTTAGCACTTCCCAAGTATGTGAGTCATTATTCTTAACTAAAGAAGAACCTTGCTGTATGAGAGATCCCCAGAGCTTCATCTTCCTGCCTGACTAAAACTTTGTACCCTGTAGCCAACATCTACCCTTTGCTTGCCACCTCCCCCAACCTTTGGTCACCACTGTTTAGTCTCTGTTTTTATAAGCTTGACATTTAAAACTTTCATATGAGATTATGCGCTATCTGTATTTTGCTGCCTGGTCATTTCACTTAGCATAGCACAAGCTTTGGTTCATCTCTGTCATTGCAAATGACTGGATGTTCTGCTTTTTAAAGGCTGAATGGTACTCCACGGTGTGTGTATTTTCTATACCCATTCATCCATTGATGGGCACTTGGGCAGTTCTACATTTTGGCTTTTGTGAATTATACAGATGTCTCTTCAACAGACCCATTTTGTTTCCCTTGTCTGTGCATGTACAAGTGGGACTGCTGGGTCATATGATAGTTCTAATTTTTTTTTAGAAAATTCCATACTGTTTTCTATAATGGCCATAGTACAAACACAGATTCTTAAGCTGGGGTCCATGAGTGACCTTGGATAGGACTATGAATCAGTTCAAAGGGAAGGCAAACATTTTAAAAGTACAGTTTTTCTTGGAAAAAGTCTGGAGTTTCATCTGATTATATTCTTTGACTTTGAGGCCAAAAAGTTAGGCACTACTGCTTTATGGGCTTTGCTGATTCAGTCAATAGTACATTCACCAAAGAAAAAGTTTCACAAGTTGATAACCATAAAAGGAAAATGTTCTGACGCTGAAGCTGGGGAAGCCTCTGGGAGGCTTTGGGAGTCCCTTTCAATTATGGTCTGTGAAAGCGAGTGGATGATACTGGGATGAAATAAAACTTTCCTTTGAGAGGAACAGGCATTTTCTAAAAACTCTTGATCACTGTCAGCATTATATAGTACCCACTACCTGCCAGGCACTATACCTCTCAGTGCCTTATGGATTTTAAGTCTTTATCACTGTAATGCTATAGAGTAGGTACTATTAGTAGCTTTGTTTTATAGGTGAGGAAAATTAGGCACACAGAGATTAAAAACCATAAATTGAGTTTACATTTAACATTCCAAGACCCTTCACAATTGTGGGTAATGTAGTCTATTGAGCTGTTAATTAGTAGTTCAGAATAATTATCATTTTGAATGCATCTGGAGAACTGGCATGTTGTAATGTTGAAGCACATGCCTAACTAATAATAGAATTCCTATGCATGCACCCTCTTGTTTATGAATAAGAAAAGTTTACCATAGGTCATATGTAGCTTATCATAGGTCATATGCAGAGGAGAGCCAGTGATTGCTTGCTTAAGTAGAATTTGTCTAAGAGTGACTGTGGTTTAAAAAAATGAGGTTTGTAACCAACTGGGTAAGTTGATTTTTGTAACTATATCATTATTAAAAAAAACTCACCCTATTTCCATAAGGCATGTCATACCACTGCAGAGCTGTAAGTCAACTAAATCTTATCTTTGGGAGATTAAAATTTCATTCATTCCAATATTTGATCAATTGGTGGAGCTTTAGATGTAATTCATTCTTTATCTAGATTATATTTATTCAATAGTTAATGAGAGACCTAGAGGTTCAGATGGACCATTCTCCAAGACCATCACTTACGAGTAACCTAGAAAAAAATACATTATTACCAGTAGTAAAATTTCTTTACCCCTTCTACCGCTTACAGCGCCTACTAAGAGCTCTATAATTCAAGCGCAATTCAAACGTAATTTACATCTGTTCAGTGAAGTATGGGTGATGTAGGAGCACTGTCCCAGAGCTGAGAGCTTCTGACAAAGTATCTTTGATACTGTTATTTCCTGTCTTGTGAGCTCTTAAGCTACAGGAGGTCTGGGGGAAAGGAGTTAAAGTATAAGACGCCCACACTGAGAGAAGGGCTGGGATCCATGATCTACCCAACGAGCAAGATAAAGAGGGAATTTGACCTGCATCCTGAAGTATAGAAAACCTCTCTAATGTGCATTATTTTCATGTTGGAGATCATCTTTTTTTTCAAGTTTGTTAGTACATGTGTGCAGTGCATATAACTATTTACATGTCTTGTAGGGTGTTGGTGCACAGACATAACACATTTTAATTCCCTGTTCCCTTCCCTCCCTCCCCCTCCCCCCCCTCCACCCAAGCCCTGACTCCTCCCTTTAGTATGTTTGCAGCATTGCAGCACACAATGTTTACATTCCTTGTCTGCTGTTAGAAACACATCCCAGGTCCTTTCTGTATCCCTTATCTCTTCTCTCCCTCCCACCTCACTCCAGCTCTTCATCCCCTTCCTTTCTGAGAACGTTCTACTTCCCTACTTCCTATTGTCTTCATTTTAGTTTGTTCTTTATTTTTACTCTACATTTCTTTGTAATGTGATGTTGACTACCAACTAGAATAGATTTGGTTAGCCATAGTCAACAGTATTTTGACTTTATATTCTGATTTTATTTTATATCAGATAATTTAAATAAATGGAAACTGGGTTGACAATTTTTTTTTTTTTACTTTGGAAACCTTTTCTTTTGGGAAATTTCTGAGTTAAAAGCTAAAGACAGTCACAGACAGAGTATGTTAAGATTGTCCAAAAGAATATATTTTCCAAAAGAAAATATTTGAGCTTTATATGTCCTTGAAATAATAAAATAAGTTTCTTTAGAAGTATTCAAAAAATGAGCCTTAGTTGAATTGAGATTGATCTTCCTCCTAATTAGATTTAATGAGTAAGGTAGTGGTTCACTTTGAACTCCTTAGAAAAAGAATAATTTAAGTACAAAGAAGTTCTCTTCTTCCTCTTCATAAAATTTATTTTTTGACAAAGATTGGTTCTAGGGGAAAAAGAAGGTAAAAAGAAGGCTGTCTAACCATGTCTAGCTTTCCCTTTCAAATATTTCCAAGTTCCCTCCTTCAAGTGTGTTGGGAGATGTGCACAGCTGCTTGGCTTTCTTCTCAACCATGGACTTCACAGTGGAACAATTCCCAAAAACTCTATGGTGTACAAGTCACTCCTTCAATATTTCTATTCCTAGAGTTGCCTTGTCCCGGCATGTTGACTGCTGTGAAAGCCGCCCATATGCTCCTGTCTACTGCAGTTAATCATGTTAGACATTTGAGAAATAGATGCTGAGTATCAGGTCTGTGCAAGGCACTGTTTCATGCTAGGAATGCAGGTGAAGGGCATGGCAAAAGCCAAGAAGTACACATAAGAGGGAGAGGCAGATAGTAAAGAATGAATTATTCCATTAAATATTATAATTATGGTTGATTCAATGGGAGAGAGGCATGGGACAAGGAGCCAACTTAATGTGAAGGATCAATAAAAAGTTCCTTGAAGGTGTTAGAACTGAGTGTGGTAGGAAGTATGAATTGGAGGAAAAAAGAGAGGTGTGGAGGAGACCATTGTAAGTAGAGGAAGCAGCTTGTGCAAGGAAAGGGCAGAACTGACTTTTTTTTTTTTTTTTCCGGGACCGGGGATCGAACTCAGGGCCTTAGTGCTTAGCGGGCAAGCACTTACACCACTGAGCTATACCTCCAGCCCCAGAACTGACTTTTGAGGGACTGAAAGAAAGCTAGGGTGGCTAAACTCGGAGGAGAAGTGGGAGGAGCAGCAGATGCAGGAGGGGAGAATGGCCAGAGGCCATGATGACTTGTTTGTCCTAAAGCTATAAGGAATGATTGAAAGAATCAATTAGAGGGTGGATGAAGAGAAAAGATTGGGGGTGTTTGGCAAGGTCTGTGCTGGATTTTCAAATGTTCATTCCAGTTGGTTTTTGGGAGGGAAGGTCTCGAAGTAGAGTGGGTCATGGACTCTGAGACATGAGGAGCCCATTCAGGGCCTCTTGCCGTTCAGGTAAGATGGTGGTGGTTTGGATTAGGATAGTGGAGGTAAAGAGGCAGATAAGGGGATGATAGGTTTGAGCAACTTGAGGGTAAAATTTCTAGGCTTTAGTGCCAGATCGGATATTGAAGGAAGTCCAGAATGCCTTCTAGGTTCTTGGTCAGCTAAGGAGGAAGTACAGCATAAAAACAAGCCAGCAAAAGATGTGAAGAAAAAATATGTAGGGGGGTGGAAGGAAATGCAGGAGGGTATGGGCTGTGAAAATCAAGGGAAAGGCTTTACTCATTTCACTGAAAGCTTGTGCCTGCTCAACCAGGCATCAACACCCAGTCACCTCTCATCGGGTTATATAACAGCAGACAGGTTCTGCAGGTGTCTGGTCATGGACTAGAGGCTCTAGTCTATGTTAGGATTCCTGTCATAGAAGACAACACACTCAGTTTTCATGTTATTCCTGCCTACATCTCAGCTCCCTCAATCATCTTAGTCAACTGATTTTCAAGAAAAACAAGGTTAACAATTCCCCAAAATGACACCACATGTCTTTAGAGAAGCAGTGCTGAGCATAATGAAGATAAACATCCATTATGTTGTGTAGAGTAGATACATTTTATTAGAAATTCCTAACTCTCTTCACTCCAGATTAGGGCTTCTGTTTTATCTCAGTCCCATCAGAAGTGTCACAGAGGTTGTTCTGATAGTAGGGTTGATGATAAATGTTATCTGTATGGCACAATCATACTTTTTATCTACTTGCTTTATGTGATTACTTCAGCTAGTTAAATGTGCAAAGAAGTGAATTAAGAGCAAATACATAGTTCATCACACTCTTCTCCTAGTCTTGGCAATCGCAGAGGCACATGTCATTCTGTTGCTTCCTTCATCTTGGGTTGCTCAGTGACCTTTACGAGCAAAGCCCTGATAATAATCTAACATTAACATGTAGTATCTGCAAGAGATAAGCCTTCTTGTTTTAAGACTCTAAGACATTTGCTACTGTACCACTACATAACCCACCCTGATCCATCCAGTGATAATCTTCCCACAAAACTATCCTTAAGGGGTCATGTGGGTTTTAAATACTTTAGGACAAAATCTTTGCTAGGATTCAAGATCAAAGGCATAGGATTCTTGGCCCCTCCCCTGACACAGGCAAGCAGGCCTACACAAGACCCGTGATGCCCCTCGCTTGACATGAGAGAGCAGGTCCATGAGAGAGCAGTGGTGCCCTTCTTTCACAAAAGCAAGAACATGAACAAGCAGACCCACACCAGATCTGTGGCCCCTTTGCCCAACATGGGCAACCAGGACTGTGCAGGATGCTGGTACTCCCCTCAACACAAGGGCAAGCGTTATTGCCCCTTCGCATGAGACAGCAGAGATGAGGACTAACAAAACAACCTGATCCTAGTGAGGACAATACCGGGGGAGAGAAGGGCACAAGCAAACCCTGTAACTGTTGACACTGAGTCCAAAAGTCCAACTGAACCCCTGCCCCACAGTCTACATCCAACAGAGACCAGAGGGCTGATCATGTTTCCCATTTACCAAGAGGAACGGTGACACACCTAGGCTTAGAGGGTAATCACAGTATGGGTGTGAATGGACAGAGGAGTATATGATGTAGGAAGGACACCTCAAAACCCATAGACCCTAAAGACAGGTAGAATTATGATTGGCTGGATCCCAAGACTGTACATTTGGGAAATAATTCACTTATTCAAAAACACAGGGATTGGCTAGGCATTGTGGCACATGTCTGCAATCCCAGCACTTGGGAAGCAGAGGCAGGAGGATCACTGCAAGTTTGAGGCCATCCTGGGCTACAAAGTAAGTTCATGACCAGCCTGAACTGTATAGCAAGGCCCTGTCTCAAAAAGACAACAAACAAACAAAAAACAAAAATGAAAATACAGAAATTATTTATTGTTGTCAATTGTTTTATTTTTCTATTTTAAGTTATTTTTAATCTTTCTTTCTTTGGAGTTTTGGGGGTTTGGGTTTTTTCCTCTCACTTTGACTTACTCTCTTATTTCCTCTTTTAGTTTTTTTTTTCTCTTTTCCCCTTTCAACTAGTTTTTTCTCTAACTTTCTATGTTTTACTCTTCATATATTTTTTCTTTTTCTTGTTCATTCTTTCCTGAAACTGTTCTCTAACACTATTCATTTCCTTTTATTCTTCAATAGGACCTTCTTCTCAATTTTCTCTCCTTGTTCTTGTATCCCATTTAATTTCTCAAATTTTGCTTTATTTTCATTTTCCAGTTCCCCACCCCTTTCCATTTATGAGTATAACTACTAAGCTTTATGAATCTCTACGTAGCTAGTTAACTTTATGCTACTTCTCTTCTACTGTTGTAGGGGTAAAACTGTGTCATTTAGTATTTACTGTAGGTCAACATTTGGTTTGTCTTAGCATTCATACTATAATTATAGGTCTCCTTTCTATAATTGAGGGTGGTATGTTATTGGTCCTTCAGGTTTGTCAATACTCAGTTTGTCTTTGATGCTATAATTGATGCTGATTTTAGTACTATAGCCAAGGTGACCTAACTGTTGCTATTAATTTGTTCTCTTTGAATGCCAATATCTGAATTCCTTGGAGTCATTAACAGTACTGTGGTCTATTCCTGGAGAACTGGGTATTGGGCCAAATATGCTGCAACCTCCCCCTCAAGTAAATGGAGATGGTTGGATCCTGAGACAGAGGCAAAGGCCAATAGTTGGCCATCCCAAGAGGAAAACATTGAAAAGTAGACTTCAACTAAAGTGGTCTCCACAGTGTAAACAAAGCATTCAGTACAACCAATGCATAAATCCCCAAAACCAACCAAACAAACAAACACAAAATAGAAACACGAGAAGACACACCAACAAAATGCTTCCAGAAGCTCCCAACTTCCTCAAAACTGATCCAGGGGTCATCAGAGGGGAGGAAATCAAAGCCTCATGCCCACATTATTTGAAATGATACCAGGAGAGATAACAGAATTAATCAGTAGGGCCAGGGATTTAGCTCAGTAGCACAGCATCTGCCTGGCAAGTGCAAGGTCCTTAGTTCAATTCCTGATACCACAAAAAAAAAAAAAAAAAAAAGGAATCAAGAAAGTATTTGGCAAGCTCACAGAAGATACAAGTAAATAAATAATGGGCCAAATAAACAAAAGGATCAGCAGGAGACAGAAAACACTAATAAAAACCTATCAGGGCTGAACAAAATGATGCAAAACATGAATGACCAGAATAGAAAAGAATCAGCATTCATAAAAAGGCTCTAGAAAGAAATTTAGATAAAAAATTCTATCAAAACTATGGGCCACAAAAGTGACCACTGTGAGGAAAAAGTATCTGAGTGAAAAGATGGGCCCATTTTCACTGATAAGTTAATGAGAGATAACTGAAAAAGAACAACAGAATATGGGAAAAATGTTGCAACAGCTCCTAGATGACACAGAGAAGGATAGTCTAAGATTAATTAGAATTAATGAAAAATAAGAACACAACAGAAGTGATATTAAAAAACTGCATACGGAAACAATTGCAGAAAACTTTCCAAATCAGGAAAAAGAACTTAACAGACAAATAAGTGAGGCATATAGGACTGCAAACATCTCCAATCAGAAAAGAACCTGTCCATGACACAGAATAGTCAAAATTCTGGAAGTCCAACACAAGAACAGAATCTTAAAAGCAGTGAGAGAAAAGCAACAAGTGACTAATAAAGGTAAACCCATTATAATTACATCAGACATCTTAACTCAAACTTTAAATGCCAGGAGAGCTTGGAGTGCAGTCCTAAAGAAAGCAGTTTCCAACCCAGGCTGATACATCCTGCAAAACTATTGTCAAATTAATGGAGAAATAAGATATTTTCATGATGAAGTTCACAAATAAATTCACGACCACCGAACTAGTGTTCCAAAAAAAGATTCTCTCATATATCCTAGAAAGAGACGATGAAGCTAACAAGTGCAAAAGGTCTAATAGAATGAATATACCAGGCACCGCGAGTAGGTAAATAATAGGGAAAAATAGGGTATCAGCAACAGAAATACGAGGCAAAGTGGATTCCAAGCTAAAACTGATGAAAAGAGGCAAAGAATGTCACTATATATTGGTTAAGGCAAAAATCCAACAGCAAGAGATAGACATTATTAACATATATGCACCACACAATGACATAACAGACTTCATCAAACAAGTACTACTGGACATAAAAGACAAGATAAACATAAACACAATTATAGTGGGAGAACTCAATACCTCATTGTCACAAAGAGACAAACCGGACAAAAAATCAATATAGAAATATCACAGTTAAAAGAAAATCCTTCATACAAATGGGCTTAATAGACATCTACAGAGAATTCCACCCAACAACAGAATATAGTCTTCTAAGCAGCGTATGGAACTTTCTGTAAAATAGACCAACAACAATTAAGCTAGAAAGAGAAATACAATGGATATGTATAGGAAAGAAAGATGTCAAATTATTATTTGCAGATAACATAATCCTCTACATATCAGGATACCCTGAAAATAAGATCTACCTGGAAAACATGTTCTAGGACTATTTTAGAAGAGACAGCTTCTGAAAATGAGCCCTACTGTGTCTTGCTCCAAAGGATTTTCAGGAATTTTTTTCCCTCCAAAAATATGTTTTCTGGGTAGATCTTATTTTCAGGAAAAGATTTTAGAATCAATAAACAAATTTATTAATGTAGGAGGATTAAAAATCAGCACACAAAAATCAATAGCATTCGTGGATAATAACAGTGAACCCAGTGGGAAAGAAATTAGGAAAAAGGAAATAAATAAGACATCCTGTTCCAGAATAAGCAGAAAGAGTATACTCAAAATAGCCATAATTCTCAAACTGATATTACAGATTTAATGTGATCCTCCTGAAAATACCAACAGTATTGTTCATAGAATTGGAAAAAAATTACTAAAATTAATATGGAACCAGAAGAAATCCAGAACAGCAAAAAAAAAAAAAAAAAAAAAATCTCTAGTAACAAGAGCAAAATGGCTGGGATAATACAATACTATGTTGGAATTGAATTATATCACAAAGCTACAGTGATAAAAAAATAAAAAACTTGTGGGCCCCGCTGCTGCTCCGCAGTGGGCCCTGGTGGCTGCTCCACCATGGGCCCCGCAGCTGCTCCGCTGTGGGCCCCACTGAGGGCACCTCACGGACTGGACCCGCCCCCACCCATAGCATGGCGACGGAGTGGAGCTGGGCGGTCCGCTGTGAGCATATGTGCTTTTCCACCTCCGACCATGGCAGTTTGTATACACCCATGTATGTTATAGTATAGTCTGAGGCAGCTATATCTCTTCCCAAGGCGAGAGTCCAGGCGTATAGATAAACCCAGGAGTACAGTTATTATCACAGGGAAGATGACTGATTGAGTGGTAGGGCAATGGAGATGAGGGAGGAGAAAATTGAATGATCAAATGGGCCATCATCTGTGTAACTGAGTAACAGAGGTGAAGGTAACATTATGTAGGACAGCATCCAGAGCTAATTCCCTTCTGTGTTCTCTATAATTCTGTATTTCCTCAATTGTTTTTGTATTAACAGAAATGAAGATAACTTTATATTATACAGCATCCAGTGCAATTTCCTTACTATCTTCTCTATAATTTGATATTTCCTTTAATATTTTTGTGTTAACTAATATGAAGATAACATTATGTAATACAACATCCAGTGGTAATTCCCTACTATATTCTGTATAATTTTATATTTTCTGTATTGTTTATGGCTTATTCTGGTTCATATGTCTCCATTCTTTTGTCTTTAAAATAAAATTAAAAAAAAATACTGTAAAAAAAATGAAAAAAATAAAAAACTGTGGTGCTGACACAAAAACTGACACAAATATCAGAGGAAAAGAACAGAAGATGCAGAAACAAACTCAAGCACATCCAAGTATGTGATTTTTGACAAAGGTCTAAAAGCACACTGTCTTGGTTACTTTTCTCTCATTGCTGAGACAAAATACCCACCTCCCAAAATGAAGGAAGGAAAGGTTTATTTAGCTCACAGTTTGTGGCGGTTTCAGTCCATACTTGGCTGGTTCTGAGGCAAAGTGGCACATGGCAGAGGGCAAATGGTTCATGGCAGCAGAGCACAGCAAAAACAACCAGCAAAGGGGAGGAATGGCCTCTTTCTTCCTCCCTTACATTGTAGACAGGCTACCCCCACCCAGGGGACCTGTGCACTCACACAATCTCCATGCCCTCCTCTTCCACAGGCTCATGATGTGTACAAAGTAAGCACCTTGGCTTCCTACTGAGTCACTCAGCTAAACCTCTAGACTTCCCAAGTTGACACAATGTATCAACCATAACTCCCACACTAGAGGTCAGATGGCCCCTTTGCTAAGTGATGCTGGGATAACTGTTTA
Organism: Dinomys branickii; assembly: GCA_004027595.1. NCBI lineage: Eukaryota > Metazoa > Chordata > Mammalia > Rodentia > Dinomyidae > Dinomys > Dinomys branickii. The sequence goes on along the minus strand of PVLD010005997.1, from coordinate 78,995 downwards.
TTCACATGTAGAAAATGGAATTATACCCATTTCTCACCATGTACTAAACTAAAATCAAAATGGATCAAAGGATTATAAGTTAAAACAAACCCTAGAATATAAAGTAGTTAAAACTCTTCTTGAAGTCATAGGTGTAGGATTCTGAACAGAATCCTGAATGCGTAGAAATAGTACCAAGAATCAACACATGGGATCATATTAAATTAAAAAGCTTCTATACAGTAAAAGAAACAATGAAGAGCAGCCAGGTGTGGTGGCACATGCTTGTTATCTCAGCACTCTGGAGGCTGAGGCAAGAGGATCGCTGCAAGTTTGAGGCCAGCCTGGGCTACATAGTGAGTTCAAGGCTGGTCTGAACTATTTAGCAAGACCCTGTCACAAACAAACAAACAAATGGAGCTTTCCGCACCCAAGGTACTACTTGTACCTAGTCCTGTTACTTTGTTGCCCTGACCCGAAGGCTGAACAAGAATGAATGACAAGGAGAGGCAGAGTTAGATGAACTTACGAGCAGCCAGAGGACTCTTGCCTCTGGGGTAGAGGAACCCTAGTGTCTTGACTCGTCCCCCTTTTATTCATTCAAATATGGATAATTAAAATAATTAAAGTAACACAGGACTCATCTGCCTTTCAATATCCATTTAGTATATGCCCAGGTAAGCAATTTAATCTCAGCTGTGTAAACTTTTGTGTAGAACCTGCAATATGCCACCACTCTGTGTGTTCCCTTGCTCCTTTGTGCTCACAGAGAAGGCCAATTAGGCCTTAATTTTCCTCTGGTCTCCCACCATCTTCTCTCGGCACCCTTTATGAGCTGAGGCTCTTCCTACCGCTGGCCTCAGTGTAGCTGCGTTCCCTGACCACTTTAAGATTGGTCACCTCTATAATTCTCCAGGACAGATGCTGCTGGGATTTCTTACTGCACTTTTCTCATTTTGTTTACCTGGTGATTGCCTGCCTTCCTGCTGTTCATTTGTACATGCCATAGGCCATTCAGTAGTTAATCTCACAAAGGCAGGATCCATGGGTAACGTCTTGAGCACTTAGCAAGATGCCTATACAAACTGGGCTCTCAATCAGGAATGAATGAGTGTTGACTTAGTTTGTCTTTAAACAGCTCATGTCTGGTCTCCCTTGGTATCTGGAAGTGATAATTTTTTTGGAGTCTGCTCCCTGCCCTTTACCCTGGCATGTGACTAGTGTAGAAGCCAAGCGAACGCCCTGGCTAGCTCAAGGTGATCTCCAACCTTGCTCCTTGCCTGGGCCCTGGTGTTACGTGAAGCTTCATTCCATCTGTGACATACACTGTCCCTGGGTCCTTTTCTCTCCTTGGAAGACTCACTGCTTCCTGTCCCCTGAAGCAGATGTGGGGGATAGCACCTCCGAACCACAAACGGCCCCTCAACCCTGTCCTTTTACCTCTTTCATAGACAACCTCTCCTCACACAGTCCAACTTGACTCTGAGGAAGACATAAAGCCCACTTGAATTTTACCTTCTTGGCTTCCAACTCAAGCGTTTTTGGCTTTCAATCACAAAAAGACTGCGAATGGCATCTAGTCAGCCTCTCTTAAGTAGTCAGGGAAACTTTGGACTTAAATCATGGAGCTGGCTGTACTTGCAAGAGAAAATATCTGTCATTCCTTAATAATGAAGTAATAATGTTTTCTTTTTAAAGACCTGCAAACTAAATTATTAATTATACCCTGCTTTGGCCACCCAGGGCTCAATTCTCCTCTAAACTGACACCCTACCCAAAGACACAGCTCAGGGCTCAAAGTCTGGATTCCACCCAGTTCTTGCTGTGCTTTTTTCCAGGGGACTGAGCTGGTAGCTCTGCCCTACCTGGTAGGTATTGCTAGGACAGGTCTCCCAAAAGCCTGAAGCCTGTGCCTCGCTCGGCTCAGGTGTGATAACCATCTGGAGCACCTGTTGCTCTAAACCTGCCTGGTCACATGGGCCCTCCCATCTCAGCATATGTATGAGGTGAGCCTAGGCTTGGCGCATTCCTAGGATACTACATCTCATTGTAACTGGCTTTGGTATTGAGTAAGCTTCTCCGTCTTTCATTCTGTTTGTCCCTGTTCTCCTCTCTTCTCCCTCAGCTGGGCTCCTATTTATCCTGTGCTTCAGCCCAGGAAGTTCATACCATTACAAGATACAGTTCTGTCTTCTTTAAGACTTAGATGCAAGTAAATATATAAGAGAATATATCACAAATATTTTAGCTTGAAAGCCATAGCTCAGGGCCGAGAAAACGTGTACTGGCAGAAAACTGCAGGCTGGGCATACTTTTCATGGTGCAGCACTGGAGGGTCTGCTTTTCTGAACTGTTCAAATTTGAATTATTTTTCTATAGACAAACATATATTGGATGGGTAATGCAACTTTCAGTCCAACTATAAGGTGCAATTACAGACATTGTCAGCAGCATAATTAATACTCTAAGTCAACCTTTGATGTCTCATATTTGAAGACTAATCTGCTAATTAATTTACTGATGCAACAAATTTCAGTGGTAAAAGTGAACCAGAGAAATTCCATCCTTTTCAAGCCTACGGTCGTCTTCGTTAAGACAAAATAGACTCTAAGGTTCCTTCCACTGCCATCTCTTGGTACAATAGACTCGCAGGACTCTTTCTAAACTCTTCCTGTTTTATTTACTTTTGTAAATTTGAGTCATTTTAGCAGCACATCTGTGTTCCAGTTTAAATATGAATCAGAAATGCAGTTGCTTAGGAACAACAGAAGTCAAGGGTACAATGGCTGAAATAGGTACAGTTTCACTAAGATCCAGAAGGATGCGATTGGTGATGGTGTTAGCTACAGAGGTTATCACAGAGCAAGGGGGAGAACGGCCGGGAGGCAGCAGCAGCTGCTGTGTGTCTGCTCCCTTTTACCACAGAAGAAAAGCTCCCGCAGCCCTCAGACTTGTCTTTCACATTGCCCAGAACTGGGTCACTTGACTATGTTGGTGCAGGCCTGCTGAAGTAGCTGATGAGAACAGCAGGGGTCCAGTGAGAATGAATCATCCACATTATTTTAAGTAAAAGTTTTTGGTAAAATTCTTGTTATGTTTTAGATGAAGGAGTGTGATCAGTACTTCATCCCTGGATTGGGGCAAGTCAGTTCCTATTCTCACAGTATATTTGTAAAGAAATTCTACTTGCCACAGGCAGATCTGTAGCAGTTTAAACAAATGTACCTCGATAAGTTTTGATCAGTGAAGCTGGGTGAGGCTACAGTACAATCTGTGGCACAGGCTCACTAGGAAGGCACTGTAGGTTTTTGGCAAAAATGTGGAATTTAGTTCGAGAAAGGCCGAGGTGCAAACCCCTTCTCTGTTCTTTCTTCTCTCCTTCTTGGACCTGACTGTTGTCATACATTGTATTTCCATTTATACAATAAACCCCACCAAATATTGTCTGTGTTTTTGCTGTAAGCAGTTAACTATTTTTAAAAGGATTTTTAAAGTAAGAAGAGAATTGTTGGCTTTCATATTGATGTTTTCTTAATTCCTTTTTGTAGATTTGGTTTCTATCTAGAAACACTTTCTTTTTACCTAAAGGACCTCCCCTCCTGGCCTCCTTCCCTCTTTCCTTCACTCCCTCCCTCCATCTCCCTCCCTCCTTCTCCTTCTCCTTCTCCTTCTCCTTCTCCTTCTCCTTCTCCTTCTCCTTCTCCTTCTCCTTCTCCTTCTCCTTCTCCTTCTCCTTCTCCTTCTCCTTCTCCTTCTCCTTCTCCTTCTCCTTCTCCTTTCCTTTCCTTTCCTTTCCTTTCCTTTCCTTTCTTCTTCTTCTTTTTGCACTACTGGGGCATGAACCCAGGGCCTTCATACATACCCAGCCACTTTTTAATTATTTTAATAGAGTCACTAAGTTGCTTGAACTTGACACCTCCCTGCTTCAGCCTTCCAAAGTGCTAGGTTTATAGGCATGCATTTCACCCGGCTTAACATTTCTTATAGTGTGAGCCTTGGTGATAAATACTTCCAGTGTCTGTGTGTCAAAACACATCCTTGTCTTTGATTATTATGAAATCATTCTAGACTGACACTTTTTTATCCAGTACTGTAAGATGCAGCTGTGTTGTTTTCTGGTTTGTGTATTTCTGATGAGAAGTCTGCTGTTATTCTTACCTTTGCTTCTCTGTACAACACTACCTTTCTACTCTAATTGCTTTTAAGATTTTTCTCTCCATTACTAGAAACTTCATGGTGATATCCATAGATATAGTTTTCTTTCTGTTACTGCTTACATTGCTGAGTTTCTTACATTTGTGAACTTATAGTTTTCAGCGTACTTAGGAAGTTTTCATTCATTATTCAATTATTTCTTTCTGTCTGGGTCACCAGTTGCATGCATACTAAATTCACTGACTATATTTTCTTCATTTTTATTTTTAGTCTTTTTTTTCTCTCAGTATTTCATTTTGGATAGTTTCTATCAAAATATTTTCAAGTTCTTCTTTTTTAGTAATGTCTAGTCTGCTGTTAATACCAGTGTATATGTATGTGTGTGTGGCATGAAAAACCTCAGACACTGATTTCATAATCTCTAGATGTTTGCCTTTTATCTTTAAAACGTTTTTCCATGTCTGTTTACCAAGTTCGATCTCCTTCCTCTTTTATTTGAATATAGTGACTATAGTTATATCACTTTCAAAATGTCTTTGTCCACTAACTGCTCATCTCTGTCATTTGTAGGACTTTTCCACTGGATTGATTTTTTTCCTGTCCTTACTATGGATCTATCTTTCTCTCTTCCTTCCTTGCTTCTTTCCTGTTTCTTCCTCTCTCTCTCTCTCTCTCTCTCTCTCTCTCTCTCTCTCTCTCTCTCTCTCTCTCTCTCTCTCTCTCTCTCTCATTTCTTATCTTTTTGAGACAGGGTTTCCACTATGTAATTGAGGCTGGACTTGAGCTCACTTATACAGCCTAGGCTGGCTTCAAACTCACAGCAATCCTCCTGCCTCAGCCTCCTGAGTGCTGGAATTACAGGCATGTGCCACCACACCTGACACTCTGGACCATTCTTTTTTGCTTCTTTTTGTAAGCCCCAAAACTTCACTGCTATGCCATTTTGAATTTTACTTTATCAGGTACTAGATATTTTCTGATTTTGCGTGAGTTTTTTCAGTGTCAGAGCTAGGACCAAGGACTACTTATGGGCCTGTTGGATCACTGAGTATTTTTCCACTCTGACTCACGGGGAAAAAAAGAATAATCCACACTCTGTACAAGCTTTGGTGATTTCCCCTTATCTGTTGTTCTTCCCTGGCCTTGGGTATCTTCCTCACAAGTGTAAGCTAATCAGCTGACCACGGGAGGGAGCTTGTCTGTAGCTCTCCCTGGCTCTTTCTTTGTGTGGGTAGTTTCCTTCTCCTTGGTATTCACGCTAGCTCAAAGCTCTGACCAGCCTAGCCTCCCAGTTCCACTTCCTAAAGCCAGAGTCTACCTAGGTCTTCTGAAGTCCCCAGCTCTTACTGCAGCCCGACAACCCGGCAAACCGACTTGTTTCCCTTCACCTATCACATTAAGTGGGTGAAATCCATTGGTTTACATTTGCTTGTTTGTTTCTGATTGTTTTGGACTAGGCAGTAAATTCAGTCCTGTTGAATTTTGGCTGGTTAGACTGGATTACTATAAATTATTGTTCTGTTGATAAAGTAAATTGCTGAGGGCGTCACCTGCTTCTAAAAACAATTTTCATTGAGTAACCTGAAACCCCTGGCATAGAATCTGCATTTACAAGCATAGTTACCCTTGTGCAATTGGGTGTTACAGAATTGCCTACAAATGAATTTTAAGTGAGGCAGTTTTTCTCCGGCTTACATTTATAAATTCCAATGGTACTCTATCTAATTCATTTCCTTTTACTTTCTTTAGTAGTGATTCAAACTCTAAGGCTTTTCTCTATCTTTGCCCCTCCCCTTTTTTTCTGTGTCATGGACCAGTAATCGCTTACAAAATTTCACGAGCCTTTGGGATTAGAATTCACCTAGAGAACATGTAACCCTCAAGTGCTTAGACTTGAGCATGCTGCTAAGATATAGGCAAGGTTGAATAAAGACACAGGGCTCTTGAGCTCAAGAAGATTAAGGTCTTTTTAAAAATATGAATATCCACTTCTACTGCTTTGAGTTGTTTTAAAACAGAATATTTGCATTTGGGGATTATTTACATACAGCAGTAGAAAGTTCAAGAGATGGAAATCTTGCTCTTCTTCTTGTTCCTCAGGTTCCACAAGTATTTATTGCAACTTCACTGTAACAAGGCTTATGGTATTAACAAGGAGGCTGAGGCAAGTTATGGCTGTGATGAGTTTGTAATCTTATGGAAGTGTGACACGAACTGACAGAGACCCAAGGTGTGGTGCCAGAGTGAATCTGTGAGATTTCTCAGCAGGGTATAACTGTTGAGGGCTGGAGAGATGAGCAAAGGCTAGGAGGACTGGCGTAGGAAGTACAGCGTTAGGAAGAATGGCAGGAGCAGAGAGAGGAGCAGGAGTGCCCCGGACTGGTCTAGGGTCAGTCAGAGAGGGAGGGACTCCTCCTGCTCAAGAGGTAGAAAAAGGAGAGGCCCCCATGTGCCAGGTTACGTGCCAACCTCGGGGATCTGGACTAGGGAGCCGTGGATGCTTTTTAATCCAGATAGATGTGCACAATGATTCATTTTGAGCAGAAATTATGGCTAGTGCATGTAAGGGGGACGAAGACTGACTGGTGCCATATGCTGGAGGCCAGTCTTAATCATTGTATTCTCAGTTCCTGGTTTATACTTAATGTTTGTTGCTTGAGTACATTCAAGAGGTTATCATTTTCCTTCTCCATTGCTAACGCTCTCGGTAATCACTGGCCTTGTCCATAGCATGACAAATATTGTGCAAAAGCCTCTTTCTGCCCAGAGCTGTTTTGCTTAAATGGCTAATGTGTGGCAAATTCCAGACTTCAGTCTTTTTAGCTGGGTGTGGCAGTGCATGCCTATAATCCCAGCACTCGGGAGGCTGAGGCAGGAGGATCCTTGTGAGTTCAAGACCAGCCTGTGCTACAAAGTGAACTCAAGACCAGCCTAAACTGCACAGTGAGACCTTGTCCCAGAAAGACTTTAGTCTTTTAAAACATTATTTTCAGTTGTAAATTGACAAATCATAGTTATATTTATAAAGTACAAAATGACAATGATATAGGAGAAATAAATGTAAGTCCCAGACTGCTAGATGTCTGTGTTCTCCAAAGCTGAAGAATGACTTCTAAGGAACAACAGAGGGTAAGAATAGGAAAAATTTACTGAGAAACAGCTCCTGAGAGACAGGAGGGGACCTGAAAGTGCACCCCACTTTACAGAGGAAGTTTTATAGTACAAAATCACAAGGTGGATGCAAAGTCAAGAGGTGGGTCAAAATTATGACCAACCAGGAAGGTACAAGTATAGCTGTGTAGGTAATGTTTATACAGTGAGGAAGCAGGTCATGTAGCAAGTGCATATGGAAAGAACAAAGGCCTTTTTCGGAAGGGATGGATCAGGAGAGCCTGGGACTCACCTGGGTGACAGATGTCTCTCCAGACATCATTGAACCAGGTGATATGGACTATCGTGTGATCTTTAATTTATTATGTATCCCTTAGTGAGGCATGTTGGCCTGGTCATCTTGTATTTACCTTGAGGCCTGGCCTCCGACAGATGCGCCTCCAGCCACAGTTGTAATGTATTGTCATCTTTTGTACTGACTCTTGAAGGCCTAGCCCTGTCTGACTGCCTGTATTTATACCTAACTTGGTTGCCTATATTATGATTTACAAATATAAGTAATTGAATCAATGTAATTAACATGCTGTCACCTCAAACACCATTTTTTTGGTGAGAATATTTCAAATGTAAACTTCAAAATCCCTGTTATTAACAATATTCACCATGCTGCACCCATTCAGCTCAAAGGAAAAAAAAAAACATCCAGGCTAAGGGAGGCTTTGTATCTTTCAAGCCTTTTTCATATCTCTTTTTCCTCCTCCGAAGCTCAGATATTCTTACAGAAAATATATAATGTAGCCTTTTGCAACCAATGCCTCCCCTATCCCTTCTTTTTTTTTTTTTTTGGCAGAACTGGGGATCGAACTCAGGACTGTTGTTACAAATAATTTCTGCGTTACAAATCTCATAAACGCACAGCTCACACATATACATATTAACACCCCCGCCCCAGCCTGAAGTTGACAGGAGCTCACAGATCAGCTGAGTTCCCCTATCGAAATTTAGCCGCACAGTCACACTTGCACAAGCCTAGAAGGGTAACCACTTTTCCAGGCCCCTACAGCCCACGCTCAGCCACACACCCGCCTGCGTGGACGTATTGTACACTCACATCTACGCAGGGGAACAGAGCCATGAGGCCAGCTCCACGCTCGGCCCCGCCCCCACCTCCTCCCGCGAGCCGCCCACGTCATCGCGGCGCGACGCTGCAGCAGGCACTGGCCGGGAATTGAAGTGAGGGCAGCTGCAGTCGCAGGAGCAGGAATTGCTGGAGCCCGAACTGTCGGTGGAGCCGGCAGGGCGGGTGCGGGCTGCAGGCGGCTGCTTGGGCCGGGAGCACGGGGGACAGGTGCGTGATCGCTCTTCTTCCTCGCTCTTCATCGGCCCTGGCACATCGCCTCAAAGTTTTCAGGGCGGTCCGAGTTGCCCTCTCCCGAGCTCCGAGGTTCCTCCGAGGAAATGGGCCAGGCTCGTGCTAAGGGTTGTGAGGGTCCACGTGGTTCTTTCCCCAGGGAGACCAGGCTGCGGCACAGAGGAGGAGGGAATCTTTGTGCACCCAGTATCCAAGGACCTTGTGAAGGGGGTGCCGCTAGCCTGCCCCATCCCTTGGAGGGACTGAGGACAGGGGTGCGCTGAGAGCCGCTGGAGCCGGGGGCTGACCCGATGACAGCAGCCACCTCTGATCGGATCGAGCGCTCGCTGTGCGCCACACTGCCGGGGGCTGTGTGTGTCATTCAGTCCTTCTGGCAACTCATAAGATCTGTGGTATTATACCCATTTTCCAAAAGGGGAAATCAGGGCGTAGACGTTGACCCACGTGTCCAGATTCACACAGATGGTGTGCACCGGCGGGTTTAAACCTCGGAGCTGGCCCGTTTGCCTCTGTCCATTTCAGCTTCCACTGCCTGCTTCTGTCCGCCCAGCTGCCTGGCACCTCTGGAAGGTTTTTTTTTTTTTTCAAATCCTTGACCTTGAGAGGGAGGAGGAGCAAAGCATGGGGTTCCTATAGGCACATCCCATTTTTCCACTCATCTCACTTTTTCTCAAGCAGCAACGCGCACCTCCTGTTGTGTGGATGTTCTGCACCGGAAGCTGATAGCTGAGTGCTGAATTTTTATTTTGTACCACGAAGAACTCTTATCCCAGGTGCGCTGCTTTACTGTTCTCTTGCCTTGACCTAATGGGCATGATTGTTACTTACGTAAACTGTTAAAGGCAAAGGTTATTTTGAGGCAAACGGTTGTTACTACGGCATTTCCATAAGGGAAATGTAAAGAAATCAGAATATATGTTTCAAGGAATATTATTGCTTGGGAGTGATCGTCCAGGATGTTAAGGCCAGAAGAGAAGTAACCGAAAGCTAAAATAATGAGACTGGTATTAGCAAGTTTTTATATTTCACATGAATACGTGTCAGTTTTAGGGATTCACTCTCCGTAAACATTTTCCTGTACGGTAGGAAAAAGCTTAGTGAAAAGGATGAAACTTACAGATCAGACATTCCCCAATGGTATTTTTCTTTTAGAGCTTTGTAGCTGCATTAAATGTGTAAGCGCCGCTTCTTTTAGGGCACCGCAAGACTGTTAAGAAGCTCGGTTCAGTTTAGAAAACGAGGTGCTGTCGTTGGTTTGTATCTATTTTACATTATACATATATGTCTGAGTGAAAATCCCAGTTCATAATTTTAAAAAATTCTTGGGTGCACACATGTAACGTGTTTAATTAAATAAACTTATGCTTTCATTTTCCCAGAAACTACTCATTTTTTAAACAAACGAAATAATTCTTTGCTTAACGTCTGAAATAAGCTCGTATTTATACTTGCAAATAACTGCTCATAGCTGTTTTGTTCAAGAAGTCTAAGGACACAATATTCTTGTATATTCAGGCTGGCCTGAACTCATGTACACTCCAAGGGCTATTTTTAGTAGAAGTCCACCAGTTCCTTTGGTATCCTAGTAGGGAACAAAATAATGTAGAAATTGGAATTTTGAGTTCTGGTCTCTGGATTCGTCATTAACATAGATGGAATTTTTTTGTAGCACATGATTTGGGAGTTACATTTTGTGACATGGATGAATCTGGATTGACGGTTAGTACACTAGATGTTTCTTACCTGCCGAATTCATCAGAATACAGTCTTGGTCGATGTAAACACACAAATGAGGAATGGGTAAGTTGAAAAGAAAAATTCAAAGCATTTACCCTGAAAATGTTCATTTTAATATTGTTTATGAAGGTAGAAATGTTGGTAGCAATATACAGTAATATCAGATAGGCGTTAGCAGCTGTAGAAGCTGCCTCTACCTGTTAGAAGTGATGTTTATGAAGTCTAACAATATTTAATATTTTTAATAGTATGTTAACAGGAAGAATAAATTGATTAGGAAATTTAAGTAATTAACTTAAAGAGCAAAACACTTTTGCCTAGGGAAAAACACCCTAGTACTTGTGTTGGGTAGTAGTAGTTTTTCCTCCTTTCTCTTGGCATCTATTTTCTATAAGTTATACTTAGTAGGCATTAATTTAATAATGAATATTTTAAAAAACTGAAACATTGGAAATTTTTATATCCATCCAATCAAAAAATCATACATCTTTTGCACTGCTTTACTTATTTTAATATAATTTGACATGTTTTAAATATCTCAAACACTATCTGCTTTATATAAATATTTTAAAAGACTGTTATGTCAATGAGATGTGAGAAATTAATGAGCCCCAAATGAAAATTATTAGAACAAGAGGGTTTCATCCTCATTGAGTGGTATATCTATATAAATTTTAGGCTTTAAACTCTCTTGATCAGGTAAGGGAATATTAAGTTTACCTTTAAAATAAGGTATTTTAAGTTGTAGTAGAGCAGCTTGCTCACTGTGTAAGGCCTTTAGAATTCCACTGTGGGAGTGTGTGACTTGAAAGAATATGAGGTTAACTGTTAGCATGTGGATCAATGTAGGAATCTGCTTTATTAATCTTGCTTGGTCAGAAGTCTTCTTTGCTCTCTACAACGTTTTTTTTAAAATGAAAATTTTATTTTTGTTAGGGATGTCAGTAATATTTATTTTTGGTTTTAGTTGGCATAGTAGTCATACATATTTGTGGGATATAGTGTTTATTTCAAGTCATATATACAATGTGCAAGGATCATTTCAGTAATTAGCATATCTGTTAACTCAAACATGTATCATTTCTTTTTGTTGGAAATGTTACACATCCTCCCTTCTCTCTATATTGGAATAGACCAGAACTGTTAACTCTAGTCACCCTCCTGTGCAACAGAACACTAGAACTTAATCCCCCTGTCTTATTATAATTTTGTACCTATCAACCAGCCTTTCTTTTCTGACCCTGCAGTCTTCCCTACCTGAATCACTGTTCTGCTGTACTTCTATGAGATCAATTTTTTCTTTTTCTAATACTAGGGCCTTTGTACTGAAGTATATTTTCAACTCTTTTTTAAAATTTTGAAACAGGGCCTCACTAAGTTGCTAAGTTGCCCAGGGCTTGAACTTGTGATCACCCTGACATCCTTTTAGAGTGCTGGGATTATAGGCATAAAGTGCCATGCCTAGCTTGAGATGACTTTCTTAGCTTCCTTCTATGAAAGCTTCCATTTTTGTGCCTAGCTTGTTGTACTTGTCATAATATCTTGCCTCAGTCATGTTGCTGTAAGGATTTCATTCTTTTTTAGGGCCAAATAATATTTCATTGTATATACATAGCATATCTTTATTCATTCGTTCATCACCGGACACCTCAGCTTAGTTTTTAAAACCTTTGAATGCAACATCAGGTGTGAAGTGATCATTACTGATTACATTTATATAATATTCTTAGGTAATCAGCTTTTGATTGTTTATTAAGCTTTTTTCTAAGTATTGATCATTGAAGGGAATACCTTGAGTGAAAATCACAATGTGATACATGTGATTATATTGTCAAAAGAAAAGCAGGCTGTAATTTTCTCTTCTGTATGAAATGTCATAATTTTAGAGGTCAAGTGGACAATTATAATTCTCTTGCCACTTAGACACTTTTTTCCTGCATGTTTATTAGGCAGAGTATGGCTTTAGACCTACCTTCTTCCGATCTGCAACCCTAAAATGGAAAGAAAGCCTCATGAGCCGGAAGAGGCCATTCGTGGGAAGGTGTTGTTACTCCTGTACTCCCCAGAGCTGGGTAAGGCTGTTCCTGCTTGCTGGCTGTAACAGACAGAGGGAAATATGTGACCTGGGTTCCCAACTGTGTGTGAGTTTTTGTTGTTTGGTCTGAATTCATTTTTAGAACTTAGATTCTCATTTGTAAACCAAATATTTCAGTTAGAGAAGTTCACTTTTCTTGCCATTCATTTATTCAATGAATATTGGTCCCATAATCTATCCTGGCAGTGTTTTGGTTCTTTTGAAGTCTTGCTTTGTTTTGAAGGGAAGAATAGAACTTACTTTGAAATAACTTGCAGAAAATTGATAGGAACCTTGCTGTACTTCCTAGGGGCTGACCTTTAAGCACTTAACATTAAATCCTAGCAAAATGAGAGAGATGGTAGGGCAGAATGCAAAGGTAAAGGTGTGGCTTTACCTACATTCATAGAGGCTGTCTGTAGATTTTATGATAGTGAAATGGTCACTAAAATGTTAGGATGAAGATTTGAGGAAGAGTATACAGTAATACCTTGGTTCAAGAATGCTTCTGTTCATGCCCAATTCGGTTTGTGAACAGAAGCGTTAGTCAAAATTTTGCTTCTGTTGGCAAAGTCTGAACTGGATGATGAACACAACCGTAGCCATCTTCTCCAGAATTGTGGAGCCAATAAAGTTCATGAACCGAGGCACCGTTGTATTTATGTCTGTTGTTTGTATTTTGGTGAAAAAACACAAGCTGTGTATCCACATCGTGTTCGAAGAATGGAGCAGGCGACAGGTGTCCTTCTAGTGACAGTTGGTGAGGGGCAACTGAGCATGGAAGGGCAGAGTTTCACGTAGCTGTATTCTAAGGTATTAGAATTACCACTTAAAAGGCGTATCTGGCTGGGCGTGGTAACATGCCTGTCATCCTAGCACTCTGAGATGCTGAAGCAAGAGGAATATAAGTTTGAGTCCAGGATAGGCGATTTAGTGACTTCACAAGACCCTATATCAAAATAAAGTGGACTGGGGATGCAGTTCACTGTAAAGGCCCTGACTTCAATTACCAGTACTGCAAAGAAACCAAATCAAACAAAACAAAACAAAAATATTGGGATGTGAAGTTTTCCCTGGAATGATCCAGTTATTAGAATGTAGAAATTCTGCCATTTACATGCGTACTCTATTGGAGATTGCTTATGACCTATGTTAATAGCAACTGTGCTGTGTGGATTTTCTACTTAGGGTTGACTTGGCAGGAAGCAGAATTTTGAGTGTGGTATTAAGGGATTTACTAACACTGGGAGATTTGTATAGAGCCAGACAGTTCATCTTAAAAGTTCAGGGCTACTACGGTATTGCTTCTTTTAAATCATTAGTGCCTTGTTGCAAGAACTGATCCTGGGAATTTCTAGTCTAGAAGTAAGGTCAAGTCAGATCCATAGGATAGTGAACATAAAGATTTAAATAGTAGGTCATATGGCTTTTCTTTTCAATTTGGCACCTCCTTCAATTCTAATTTTGAATGTTTATTCAAAACAATGCCTTAGCTATACTATTAGACTGATGCATTATCTTATGTGTAGTGTTACAGTGTATTCTTAAATTAGGAGGGAGTATAAGAATTATTTGGTGGTAGTTATAGAGTACAAATACAGAGTAGTGTAACACATACTTCATTAATAATTTATTTAGACTTATGTTTTTAGTAATTGCTATTTGCTATCTTTCCTTTGAAATCCCAGTTCTTTTTCTCTAAAGAGATGTCACATATTTTTACTTCTTTTGTTGAGGACATGTTATGCTTTGTTTAAAAGAATCTGTTTGAGAAACATTAACCTTTTTGTTCACATTAGAAAAACTATAGTTTCTCTTTTCAACAGAGCTATCTCTGGCTTATCTTTTATTATCACTTAAAAGATAGTGACCTGTCGATGTATATTTTCTCATTAAGTAGACAGTCATTTTCAGGGAATAAAAAGACAATACTCTTTGGACTAATATATGAGATTGAATCCTAAACTCCTACCAGCTCCAATTTCCTCACCTATAAATGGAGCCAATAGTTCTTATGTGTCTCAGATGTTAGGAGAGCGTAATTTAACAATAAGTGTGTGATACTTTCAGTGTTTTGTGTTTTAACTTTCCTTAAATGACTTACTCTTGGAATGGAGGTAAGGAGTAGAGTTGGAAGGGAAGAGGTACTATTTCCTTTGGTTTTAAGGTTTTAAAAATTTACTTTGAGTTTGTGACTTTTGTAGGCTAAAGAGTGCTTTTCACAATAAAACAGTTTTTTTTATTAATTAGAGTTTTGAAGCAATGACTAATATTATGCATGAAGTTTAGAAGTTGTCAAGAACTATTAATGTGAGCCTTTTAGCCGTCCAATTGTGTATTTATGTCTACATTTATTTTGTTTTATTTAGGAAAAATTTTTCAACCCCAGTATCCCATCTTTGGGTTTGCGGAATGTTATTTATATCAATGAAACTCACACAAGGTAAAAAGAAATTTTGGTTCTTCTCTTGAGCTGTAAAAGAAAAACTTCGCAATATTAATGATCATGCTTTTAAGATGAATCTCTGTTTTTGAGCATGCCTAGAATATGAGCTTTTGACACAGAGGCTTTATCCAAAAATTAGAAGCAGAACCGCCAACAGAGAGACCCATCACTGCTAACCACCGCTGTACTTACAAACACCCATGGAAAGAGAGATGTCACTGAAGTGTTATTTAAATCACTCATATACTGAGTTTTTCATACCATGTGTGTTCAAGTATGTGAAATACTTGTCAGAAGAGTGGCGTAGGTTTGAATGTATTAAGTATAAATGTTTAAAATCTGCTTATATAGTTTTCTCCTAGTGAACAAATGTTCTTTGATTTGTTATTTATCTAAGACTTTTCTTATTCCAAATTCCAGGTACTTGGGAATGAGTTAGTAGGTGCCAGAGACAGAGAAAAGGGCCTTTGTTTTATATGAATTCAGGTTACAGGACAAGGAAGGAGAGTTGGAAGGTTCTCTGAGTATCTGTGAGGCAAGAGAAATAGTATCCCAAAATACTGCTGGTCTCTGTAATTCTAAGAGTAGATCCTCGAGGGAGATAAGAAATAGGTTCATGATCAAATGTGCTTGAAATTCTATGAAAAATTGGTCCAAGAAATCATATTAGATTTGAGATCTTCAGAATCACTATTAAAAATTAGATGATGAGGTCACAGATGAGAATGATAATATTTGCATATATATTAAGGATAGGTTTTGGTTTTTTTAAATAGAACTAAAACTGAAGTCAAGAGACATTTTTTTTTTTTTTTCACTCCCAGGGTACTCTTCACTGTCTCTCTCCTTTAAACTTAAGAGGGAGCAGGGACTCAGCTACATTGAAGTATTGTTTTTCATTTTCTTAGTGGATATGACGCAGATCCTCACACAGAGAATAGAGCATTTTTTTCTTTGCATACTATGTAAATGGACCTTTTACATATGAAGCCACAGGTTTGTGTGTTACCCATAGTTGGAGGCTATTAAAAAAATACCATTGGCCAAATTGAGTTGGTAATGTAAAAGTGTTCAGTGAACTAAGCTACCTATGTAGCTATTTAGTTTGTGCTTTATATGCAGCAGAACATAAATAGTCTTTACACACAAGTGCACATTTACACTCATGCACACGTTTTTTTCTCGTCTGCTCGTTCAGTCACGTACACTCACTCACACATGAGTTTACACACACTCTCACTCCCATTCTCTCACTCATGTACACGCACACACCTTTAGCTGGTTGCAGAGATTTCATAGAGAGCTTGGACTTTGTATAGTCTAGTAGGAATTTCGAAAATGTTCACTGATGGAAGAGTTTAGAATGAACACTTAACATAATCTGCTTAATTTTTTACGTTTTAAACATTTTTTGTGTTTTTGTTGTTTTTTTGTTTGTTGTTGCTGTGTAGTTCAGGCTGGTCTTCAACTCCCTGTGTAGCCCACGCTAGCCTTGAACTCACAGTGATACTCCTACTCAGCCTCCTGATCACTGGGATTATAGACATGTTCCACTGTGCCTGGCTTGAGCCAAAGTTTAGGAATATTCAGACAGGAAAGGGAAAGAAAAAAGTATCAAGAAAGAGATGAAGGAACAGTGATCCATAAACTGTTCTCTATCATATTAGTTTTGGATGCTTTCAGTTAGTGAATTTATGTTTGAAATCTCAGTTACTGTCTGTATCACTATGGAGTGAGATGATAATGTAGCATTATGTAATCATTACAGATGATTTTAAATCTAATGATTTAAATCAATGAGGACTTGTAGTGTTCTTATTCTGAATCCACATCCTTATTTCCCCAATGTAAACATTGTATAGTTACTGTTACTGATGAGACTGTGTTCTAACCCTTACATTTGTTGAGTGTGTTCTAAAAAAGAACCACTGATTTCCTGAACCCAGAGTTCAGGCATTCAGATCATAGCACAGTTCTGCTTGACTTCTTTTGTCTGATCAGCTTTAATTTAGTTTGAGAGTCAGTGATTATCTTAGAGGAAATTCTATAATAAATTTCATTATAGGAGAAGGCTTCCAAGTTTCTCTTTTTGATAACCCGCAGATCTAACTGTAAGTTACATAGTTTATCTGTCTATATCTATACATATATAGCATTGAAAATATTTGCCTTTATAGTGGTATTAATAAATTCAAATTTTTATTTTTGTTTTTTTATTAGGGTTACTATTTAGCAAAATAAGACTTTGAGTATTAAAACACAAATTCTGAGTTTCAGATCTACTTGAGAATGAATAAAAAAACCTGTAAGTAAAGTTGGCTTTTTAGGATCCTGAACTAGTCAGGAAAATCACTTCAGGAGAGCCCTAATTATTGGGAATTGGCTTTACTTTTATGGGTGAAGCTGCTGTCTTGTTCGAGCACCTTGTTGCAGGTGCTACTGTGGTACTTTTCTGGTAAGTTGTTTTTGCGTTGTAGGCACCGAGGATGGCTTGCAAGACGTCTTTCTTACGTACTTTTTATTCAAGAGCGGGATGTCCATAAGGGCATGTTTGCCACCAATGTGATGGAAAATGTGCTGAACAGCAGCAGGTAAGCGTGAGGACGCTGTTGTCAGGGAGGGACAGGAAGGGAGTGTGTGGTGGGAGTGGGGGAGCGAGTCTTTTCCTTAACCTTTGCCTTATCCGTGACTCCATCTTGAGAAGTATTTGCATTTTTGAACATTAGATGTTAAACTCTGTAGGAAACTGAGGAAAGGAAGGGGAGTGGATGGTTTTGGCAAATGGTGCCATGGGGGAAGAAGAGTTCTGGTTTATGGAGGAATAACTGAAGGGGCTTCCAGAACATGAAAGACAAGTTGTGAGTCAGAGTTCAGATATGCACATGGTTCCACACAAGTTCTGTGTAGAATGAGTGCTGGGACATAGCATTTCCTAGTTTATTACCATCAGAGAAGTGAGTTTGACATTTTGTCAAACTGTTACTGAGTATCTAGGACAAATTCCTACAGTAGGAAGTTGTCACAAATCTTGAGGGAGGAGCAGATTGTGTTTGCTCTTAGAGGAGCTTGATTACAATTAGTGGGCTGCTTGAACCTTGATGGAATGAAGTGGGAAGGGCAGGAGGAGATTTTCCTTTCTTTCCAAAGGTTCCCTGCGATGAACTGACCATAGGTTAACAGAGGAAAAAGGCATTTGAATTTATCAACATGCCCTGGGTGTCACACTAGAGGGATCGCCCACTAACTGGATGGAGATTCAGAAATTTACATATCCTTCCTCATAGGGGAGCTGGAGATGGGAGACTGGAGGCAGTTTTAGGTAGAGTAAGGCATTAAGGGATTATGAATGAGTCAGGAGAACAGGTAGAAGGGTGGAGTTGGGTGAGGGGTAGACAGTTCTGGGAGCAGAGCGTCCTATGCAGGTAAAGGGGTCCAGGTAATTAATCTGGGACAGCTGCCCTCAGAAGAGTGGGTGAAAAGTCTTAACTGTGGGGACAGCTTTTTGTCCCCTCTTCTCTGGTGGTCACCTTTTCCTGGGTTCTGAATATGAGATTCTAGAGAGGGAGTTTAGGAGTTTAAGATAATTCCATTTCTTTTGGAATAAGTTTCCTTAGCCAGCTAAGGGACTTGCAGAGACCCTTCCTGTGCTTTTGAGAAGAGAGAAACACCAGGAAGCCAGAGGCAGCCTCCGGGGCCTCCCACTTCTAACTACCAGGTGCTCAACGGGAGTCTGAGCGAAGGTGCTTCTGTTGGCCTCATTGGTGCTGTCCACTGTAGGGATCTGGCTGGGTTTGGGGATGTGAGACAAGGTGGATTGAAAAAATGCTTGGAATTCCCAAATGAACAAGTGAATAGTGGATAATGTCAGCTATCAAGTATAACAGTCATGCTGAATACTTGTAAAATGTTTCTGGCCACATACAGTAGATGCTATTCAAGAGGAACACTGAGTGCATCTGTCTTTGCAATTGGTCTTTCAGCGTTAATGGGTGATGGGATTGTGCGGAGCTTCCCTGTACTTCATTAATCAATGGAGGGATTGTACAGCGGTGGGGGAACACAGTTATTTGAAATTCTCTTGGATTATTAATGTTCTGTTTTCTAGTTGAAAACCTCAAATATGTTTCATTTCATTCCTGTGCTTTTGACTAGTAACTGGAATGTTAAAGGGGTTTAAAGAGGTTTAACCTTTTTCTCCCATGTGTCAGGTGTAAGATTTACAAAACGGAATTAAACTTTTCCTTTTACTTTACTTCTTACTGCTCAGTGCTGTTTTGTTCTTCATCTATACCTTTTAAAAGTTCTGGCTTGATTTGAAAACATTTATAAATATTTATGTTCCTTTTTGATACTTCCCAGAGAGTTTCACATATAGTTTTCCTAATGAGGTGACAATGTAAGTCAGTAGTAAATTAGAATTTCAAAGGGAAAATCATGCATTACTTTGGCAGGGGGTTTTCATGTAACTTTCAATTATTTGTTCAAAGGAGTAATCTTTCTTTTTTGTTTATTGCCAAAGTGTGACTTATATCTTCACAACATAACTAGGACATTCAAATTCATATAATTATCACCCACTGAATTAGAATTAAAGTTTTTTGTTTTGATTTTTGAGACAGGGTTTTGTTATGTAGTCCAGGCTGGCCTTGAACTCTGGCCTTGAATTCTCTATGTAGCCCAGGCTGTCCTTGAATTTGATATGATCCTCCTGCCTCGGGTGCCTGAGTGCTGGGATTATAGGTGTTCACCACTACAGCCATTGAGAATTAAATTCTTAAGCCTGCTTTTCAGATTCCTCAGGGATTCATTGATTGAGGAATGTGATAGCCTTTACTTTTACTAGACACCCAGGAAGATCATTTGTAATGAGCTTATTCTCTTACATTACCACATTTGAAGAGAAGAAAGATTTTGTCTTGTGATTGATAGTTGCAATTTAGAAAATATTAAAAACACAAGATAACATGTAACCAATCACATTATCTTTCCATTTCCTAATCAGAGTACAAGAGGCGATTGCTGAGGTGGCTGCTGAATTGAACCCAGATGGTTCTGCCCAGCAGCAATCCAAAGCCGTCCAAAAAGTGAAAAAGAAAGCTAAAAAGATCCTCCAAGAAATGGTTGCCACTGTCTCACCGGGGATGATCAGGTATCAAAAGTCAAGGGAAGTGCATGCAGCCAGAGCCATTATGCTTGGGCAAGCAGGATTGAACACTGTGATAGGCTTCAAGATGCCTTGACCTCTGCTAATTGGTAGCAGCCATTTTATTATTGCTGACATCTGCTGTCCTGATGAGTGAGGCAGGCCTCATACATTCATGTCTTAAAGGTCATGGTTTGTGTGGGTTAGAGGGATCATCTGCTCAGTAAATATTAGCTTGGGCATTTGCCTTTGAAGTACAGAGCGTTACTAGAGTGCAATGTGATTTTAATCCATACTAAGTGCATACTTCTATAAGTAGTGTGCATTTCAAGTTAGCTCACTAGCTCTGCTAGTCAGAGGCACAGGCTTCCTTGCATATATGCCAAGTATTTAGAAGTACTCTTAGGTTGTAGATTGAGAAGTCAGCTGTACACATATTACATATACAAATATATGTGTATATGTATTTAAATTTTGCTTTTTTCTTTCAGACTGACTGGGTGGGTGCTGCTAAAACTGTTCAACAGCTTCTTCTGGAACATTCAGATTCACAAGGGTCAACTTGAGATGGTTAAAGCTGCAACTGAGGCAAGAATTCCTGGAGCTCTGTCAATCCATTTTCCCCATGTTTGTAGAAGATACTAGAAGTTTCCCAAATGATGTCTTGCATACCCTTACGTATTTCAACACATTTGGAAACTGTGGCCCTTTTGTGATAAATGCGATATGTGTATTTGGGGAGAAGTGGGGTGATTTGGGGAGAAGTGGGGTGAAGGAGAATCTGTCAGCAATCTGTAGGATTCCTTTGTAATATATCTTCCAGCAACCCTAAAAATGAGGTAGACAATCCCTATTTAAGGAAAGAGAGGTGCACATAAATTAAGAAATTATCCCAAGTCACAGACAGTGTTTTGTCCAGGATTTCAAACCAAGTCTGACTCCCAAACCTTATCTTCTTTTTATCTGATTAGCGCTGCCTCTCAGAAGATACATGGAGTCATCTTGAACTCTTGATTATTCTTCTCCCTTAAGTCATTTCTGTTGTAGTTGTAGTTTTTATATTTAACTAAATAAGTATGAAATTGAAAGAAAACGTTAAACGTATTGTTGGAAAATGTTTTGCAAGAGTGAGTCACTGATTTGCCAGTGTTTGAGTCACTCCAACCAAAATGCAGTTGCAAAATGTGGCAGTTCCGTATCTGAAACTAACATTTGGTGTTCTTCTCTCTCCTAGACAAATTTGCCACTTATATTTCTACCAGTGCACAGATCTCACATTGACTACCTGCTGCTCACGTTCATTCTCTTCTGCCATAACATCAAAGCGCCGTACATTGCCTCAGGCAATAACCTCAACATCCCAATCTTCAGGTGCGAGTGGTTTATTGTGAAATTTATGGTATTGAAAAGATTTATGTTTAGAATTTTTGTTATTCCTTTTGGTACATGTTAAAGATGACATTAGTCTTTTTCATTATGAAATTAGTTCTTATTATATAAAATTTAGGTAATATAAAACCACATTAGGATTATTACTATTATTTATGAACTTTATTTGGGATGTTTGATGAACTATGCAAACCTAAATTGGATGGGCAATATTTATCAAGTGAATGCAGGACAATTAGAAGGGTAAGACGGCAAAGTATTGGGCTTAGCTGCAGGCAGGCGATGTGCAGGTGTTAGCAGAAAGGTACATGAGAATAACCATCACAGCTACTTTGACCTTATGATGTAGTACAGCAGTATAAAGCACAATGTAACATTTAAGGTGACTTACAGTGGTTTTCAGAGTATGTAGTGCATTCCATTCAGAGGAAATTGTATTTGCCAAGGCAAAGAGTCAAAAGCACGGTGTGGTTGGTGAGTGGTGGATAACTGGGTGTAGTTAGAATATAGGGTGGTGGAGGAAGGGTCAGAGAATGGAGGTGGTAGCTACATAGGTAGTGAGAGCTAGATAAAAGCAAGTTCTAAGTCAAGAGTTAAAAGTCTGTTCTGAGCCAGGATATAGCTCAGTGGCACAAGCACCTGCCTGGCAGGTATAAGGTCCTAAGTCCGATTCCTGGTACCAAGAAAAGGAATCTGACCTGTACTTGAGTTACAACATGTTCATATTTGCATTTTGAAAGGTCATCCTGGATGGGAAGGAGTTAAATTAATTCTGCTCCTGTTGTGATGTTTAGGCGGTGAACCTATGGCATGCGGACTGCAGCAGGCTGTTTGTGTTGTTGAAAGCTCTAAAAAGTTCACCATCACTGCTTTAGGCAAAAGACGAAGGTTTAAGTTAAAAGCGTAGCAGTGTTAAGAGGACTGTACAGATCTGAGAAGTATTCAGTAAGTTGGATTTGTAAGACTCGGCGCAGGTCCAGATTTGGGGCTGGTGAGGCTGCCAGGTGTTTTCTGTCTCAGAAGCTGGGAAATGGTCTGATCACCAGTGAAGAACTGATGTGGAACAGGTTGAGGAGTTTGAGAAATTGGGCTTTTAAACTTCAAAGCACAAAACATCTCTAAGGTGAGCGAATAGAAGTAAGAGGAGGATAAATTTACAGAGAGACAAAAAGGGACATGGGCTGGCAGGTTGTGCAGGTACAGTTTCAGGAGGCGGCATTATCGCCTCTGTGAGCTGATTAGTCTGGGCTTTAACCTTCCGATCCACGGAGCTCCCTGTTAATCCCTTGTCTCGGTGTTCTCTAGGCTTTGAGAGTTCCATAGCTAGACAGATTCAGGTGGTCAGCAGAAGAGAGCCCATTCATTTATGCTGTCAGTGATATTTATCCAGCTGTGCGTTAGGCATGAGTGAAAAGGACACAGTCTTTGCTGTCAAAAACCCTATAGTCCAGGGGGAGATGACGTGTAGCTATAATATGCTGTGATAGAACCCTACAGGGCAGACCTGCCTTTCCAGGGATTAGAATACCTGTGTAGTCTCCTGAGCACCTCCGCCAGTGTCAAGGAACTTGGGACGCCAAATGAGAAAGTCAGTAGGACATTGGTAGAAAGCACGTCACAGAGGGAGAAGGACCGCTCCCCTGGGCTACAGAGAAGCCTTGCCCGGGGTAATCAGGACACCTCGCATTTCCTATGTTCATGTTTAGCTCTCAGGCTCTTTTGAAAGTCCTTAAATCATAATTTCTTATAAGTAAATTTCCTTCTCATGAACTTTTTTAGTCCACACTTAGCTCATTTTTCCTTCAGACAGCGAAGTGTAGATCCTTTCAGACATAGCAGACTAGATGATAGCCTGTTTACTTGGGGCTTTCTCCTGTTACTTTCTTTTGTTCCAGCCAGCCTACAAAGTCACAGACACTGCATTATTTTTTTAAATAGCTCATCTCGTTCACAATGAATTTACTTCAAGGAGTGATACTAAGCTTTGGCAGCATTGTACTGTGGCCTCCTTACACTGACTGTAGAAGCCACTAAAAGATATATTAATATTTAATACGGTATCACTCTTACTATTTACTTCTGTTTATACTAGCGTTGTTCTATTTGAATAGAATAAGAAGCAGCTATGAGTTTGGGAACATTGACTTACAAAATTTCAACTGCATGTTAGAATTCATCTGTTACTCAAAGAGGAATAGAGTGGGAACATAATTTGATTCTGTGTATGTGTAAAGAAAGCACATTTGTTGCATGTTTTGTAAAGATTATGCTTGGTTTTAGTTTGATAAAATTGTTCTTATCTCACGGGGAACCTCTAGTTACTTGAGAACATTTTCTCAAAGGAGCTTCTGTTCATTTTGTGGTAAACATGCCACGAGCAGATTTCAACATGTTGAAGTGTCCATGTCATGAGACTGGAGAGGGTTTAAAATGTAGAGGTGTTCCACAGTCCTCTTAGAATCTGTACCTTTGTAACCTCATTCTGTGGAGCAGTCTTACACAGGCTGCTGAATAGCATAAGTGAGCAAAACATGTCAGTACCATGGAAAACGACAAACTCTCCATGTCTACTGTCTGCACTCAGACAATGCATGTGGTTTGTATCCAAACGGCAAATGTTTTGAAGTAACTTGGAATTTGATATCTTCTTTACATTGTTCCTTAAAAATAATTCCTGAATTCTCGAATTTACAGTACCTTGATCCATAAACTTGGGGGCTTTTTCATACGACGGAGGCTCGACGAAACACCAGATGGGCGGAAAGACATTCTCTACAGAGCTCTGCTCCATGGGGTGAGTATGACCTCTAATTACCCTTAAAGTTGTTATGTTAGCTATGGTGGTGGAAGGAGAAAGACTTATGTTCAAACTTTTAGAAAAACTGTTCTCTGAGTAAGTGATTATTGATTCAATATGAGTTTGATGTTTTTTAGTCACTAAAATATAAGGTTGCAAGCTGCTGTGCTATATTTGGTGTGGGTGAAATATTTTGTCAGTAGTGAAGTTAGTTTTTTCTTAATATTTAATTTTCTGAGCTAAGCAATTTTAACTTCATGCTTTCCTTTCTCTTCATATCCTAGCACATAGTTGAACTACTTCGACAACAGCAGTTCTTGGAGATTTTCCTTGAAGGCACACGCTCCAGGAGCGGCAGGACCTCCTGTGCTCGGGCAGGACTTTTGTCAGTGGTGGTGGATACTCTATCTACCAATACTATCCCAGACATCTTGATAATCCCTGTTGGAATCTCCTATGATCGGATAATTGAAGGTCACTACAATGGTGAGCAACTGGTAAGAGGACTGTCTACATGAATGTTGTCTTTGCTTTTCAGATCTGGTGTTGGCATGTAGATTTGCTATTAGAATCAGCTACCTGTATTTTCTTGATACACACTAATTTTAGAGCACTGGATGCAGTGTGGGTGGGAGGGCCTGGTGAGTCTCCTTCATCTCCACTATGAGATTCTGTGCCGAGAGGAGGTGGCACGGTAGTGTGTTGGCATGGGATAGGGAAGTGGAAGGACACCTGCCACTGAGTCGTCATCTCTGCTGTGGTTTACTTCCCCCAGGCTCACTGCTTATGTGGTGATTTTAACGAAACTTGAGAAACTAGTGGGGTTGTGTCAGCAAAGCAATTGTATATTAGTTTGAGAAGTAATTTTTTCAGTACATTTTTTATCAAAGTCTAGTAGTGATCAAAGAGCGCACAAATGGTAAACATGCAGGTTCAGTTATGACAACGTGAACGTGACCTAGGTAGGCAGCTGTTAGATGAAGGAATAGTATTATCGGGACTACAGCACTTCCCCTCGCACCCTTCCCACTGTGAGCCCCTCAGGGTTGGCCACTTGACTGAGTTCTTACAGAACAGATTAGTTTTGTCCATGCTGAGCTTTACATAAATGGGATAACACAGTGGGTTCTCTTTTATGCATCTGACTTCCATTGCACAAGCTGAGATGTTTGTGAGATTCATCCACATTGTTATATATAGTTCCTTTGTTCCTATAACTGTGGAGTGTTCTAATATATGAATAAACTACAATTTATCTGTTGTACTGTTTGAGAAAAGTTTAGCTATAATTGCTCTTATACATTTCTTTTGGAATCTATATATTTTGCTGGTTAGGGTCCTAGAATAAAATTGATAGGAAAAATATATATATGTATAATGATTATGATGATGAGGAGGAGGAGGATCATGATGATATGTGTATGTATGTGTTCGGCATTAATAAATGCTGTCAAACACTATAGGAGTTGGAGAAAATGGTTGTCCCAACGTACGCCTTCCACCAGCAGTATAAGCGTACCCCAGGAATTTAGTTTTGCTCTGATTTAGTGTGAAAGTCTTGGGCAAGGTACTTGCTTCAAAATTATAGCTTCAAACATATGAGAAGTCCAAGGACACTTGGCAACTGCAGGCTTAAAATATGAAGTGATAGACCTGGGTGAGTATCTGCATGGAATTCTTCTCCGTGTGTCGTCACGGCACCCCTGATATTTACCCTGCTTGTTGTGTCTCCTGGTGTCGTTGTACCTTATGTAGATAGCCAGCAAATGCTTTCTCAATGAGTAATCAGCTCAGAGGCTGCTATGAGGCTGACTTTGGCCTTTTGTGTAGAAAGTTGGGTATTTATATTCCAGTGATCAGCAGATCTTAGGTAAGTGGCTTGTTGGCATTTTATTTTTGTCTGAAAACTTAGAGCAGTTTCTCAGGGTGTAATGTCATTTTGCCCTTCACTGGCTTATAGCTATGTTTTTCTGATTTATGTGAACATTATACTAAATGAACTAGTGTTAAATGTTTTTCATTGACTGAATTACCTCACCTAATGACATTATTGCATCTGACAGGTCTCAGTGAACGATAAATTTATTTTTCTTCTTTATTCATCAGCCTTCTTCAATATGAACCTTTGGTTTCTATAAGCAAATTATTCTTTAGAAAAAGAATATACATATGTTAGCTTTATTTCTCACAGTTTTGTTTTTGTTTTTGTTGCTGGAACTTAGGGCAAACCTAAGAAGAATGAGAGCCTTTGGAGCGTAGCAAGAGGTGTTATTAGAATGTTACGAAAAAACTATGGTTATGTCAGAGTGGATTTTGCACAACCATTTTCCTTAAAGGTGAGAGTCTGTTGGAAAAAACTATGTGAGAACAATGACCTGGAGCAGAAAACCTGGGCTCTTGTCCTAGCCCCAGGTTCACTGCTGTGTGACTGTGGTCTTTGTTTCCTCTTCTACAAATGAGGACTGTGATAAAGATGGCATTTCATCGATTGTCCACCACAGCGTGCCTATCTTTGGGAGATACGAGGCCCAATGCTTACTGCTATAAGTGGAGAAACACTGATAGTTAACGATGAGCCTGAGTCCTCCTAAGCAGACACCCAGTTCTCGGATGTCCCGAGAGTGCCGTCCTAAGTGAGGTCCGGGGCTGCCGGCTCGCTGAGGTCCTTGCATTTTAAATTCTTAAAATTTTCACGTTAGTCAGGGAGAAAGAACAGGATGGGTAAGGAACCTAAGGACAAAAAGCAAGCAGAGGTCTTACTTCTGTTCTCCGTTTTGGCTCAACTTTAAAAGATTCTAACTGCTGTGGTAGTTGTTTTCTAGTCTTCAGTGCTTTCAGCTTAGAGGAACCTTACCATTTGCTGGCACTTGTTCTTTATTTTTTAATGTTTTAAACTGTTGCACAATTGTCCACTTTAGTTTGATTTGCTCTTAGATTGAAGTTCTTTTGAATATCATGTGACTCTCGGTCACTACTTTGTCTTCCAGGAGCATGACTGTTATTGATCACTATGATCACTATTACTAATATTGGTAAGGTCAAGTTATTTTCATGAAGATGTGAGAAATGTTAAGTTTTTCCTTTAATTTTAAAATGATTTCAGTTAAGCATTTTTCTGTTCTTCGTTTCTTCATTTTTTAAATTTCATGCTTAATATTCTGGGAATGTTATTTTGAATTTCTGAAGACAGTTTGGGATAGAGAACGTATTTCTCCTGCTCCATAGCATGGCTTATTTATAAACAGTTTTCTTTTAAATTTGAAGACCAAAATATATTTTATGTGTTGATCTGACCCCCATCCCTTCCCAGGAATATTTAGAAAGTCAAAGTCAGAAACCTGTGTCTGCCCCGCTTACTCTGGAGCAAGCGTTGTTACCAGCTATCCTTCCTTCAAGGTGAGGTTTGCAGAACTCTTTGTATTAAACTGTCAGTTAACTATTATTTCTAATATTGCATGGAAAAGTAGATTAATTAACTTTATTAAGAACATGCTGCTTCTGACTCATTTCCTAACTGGAGTATCATTTTCTTGATCTGGTAAAGGATACTTAAGTGTGTTTTAATATTAGTTTGGAGGTTTTTTGATTATGTGTATTTGGAATCTTTGATTTGTAATTTGTGTAAGAGTTCTTACTTGATTTCTCTTTTTGAATGTTTGCATTTAATTCTTGGTGGTAGCTTAGATTGTGCATATTATACATAGATGAAACAGTATTCTGCTATTTGAATTTTTCAGAATTCATGCTTAATATTTGAATTTTTCAGAATTCAAATTGAGTTATAACTTAGAGAAATTTGATATGAAGCTCTTTCTTCAATAGGTGAAAGCACTGAATTTTCAGACATGTCTTAAAACACACCATCTTGCTTTCTGTATTCTTTTTGCAGTGAATTTTGAAAGTGATACACCAATAGACCCTAATAATAACTAAATAACATTTTCCCCAAGAGAGTATATTAGAATAATAAAGTATATTATGGAAGAAAACAGCCCGTCGAAATAATCCACTTGTGGCTTAATTTTAAAAAAGTAGTAGTAATTTGAAGTAGCAAATGCATTTGTAGATTAGTCCATGTAGTTTGCTTTGTGAAGGAGTAGGGTGTAGAGGACTGATTTTAAGTCTTTTCAGACCTAATGATGCTACTGCTGAAGGTACAGACATGTCCAGTGACGAGGCCCGAAGTGCAGCAGATGAATTCTTCCGAAGAAGACTGATTGCCAATCTGGCTGAGCACATTCTGTTCAGTAAGTAGAATTCTAGTCATTAGTTCCACAATTCAGATTTGACACGGTGCCATGCAAATCTCACGGGTTTCAGAATCTGCCAGCGTTAGTTTGCCATCCTAGGTCAATTACTTAATCTATAAGTGGTAAGAAATAAAGTATTGGAAAGAAGGTGATATTTGGGGATTTAAGGGAATATGAGTAAAATTTCTCATACAGCGTTTGGTAAGCATTAGTTATCATGTGTTAATTCTTGTCCTGTTCAAAACACAGTTTATTTGTGGCCTCCTTTGCTTATGAATCTGTTTTTGAACTAATTTGAGGTACAACATGTCAGTGTATGTGTGTATGTCCCTTTCTCCTCTGACCAAATGAGTATTTTTGTTCAGGAAATATCAAGTAGCTGTCATGCTAAGGTTTTGCTGTAGCTGTGGGGAACATACCTGGAATCCTTAATGATTCCGTGCACGGAGAGCTGCGGTTCTTCTTGGTGAGGTAGCCGTGCACAAACACTTCAAGTCAGCTTGAATCTGAGTGCAGTGTGAGGTAGGGCATGGCGAGCCTTCCTTTGATTCTATGCTGCAGCCTGTTGGGGAGGCTGCTTCAAATCCTGGGCTGGCGCTCTGGTGCTGGTGCTTGGCTGGTCGGATCTCCTTCTCGCCATGCCTGTGCCGGGCCCAGCCGTGTTGCCGATGCTGGCGTGGAGGGCGCGTTCCTTCAGCTCGCTCCTTCCCCTCTGGCTGCTCCTTTTCTTATTGGCTCCTCTAGAGGGTTCTTTCTTTTTCTTTCTGAGGTGACAGGGGTGGAACCCAGAGCCGCAGGGATGCTGGGCAGGTGCTGTACCACGGCAGCACATCCCTAGCCCAAAGGCCTCGTTCTCAGGCACATGATTGCGCTTCTCCCCCACACGTGATCTGGATGCAAAAAGCGGTACATGTTCATTATTGAGAAGTTGGAAAATAGAGGTGAAATAAGTAGCAAATCTGTTACCCCAGTAACCAGTGCTGTTGCTGTCAGGTCTCTCAAACTATTTTAAGTTTTGTATTGTGCTGTTTTCCACGGATCCACATTTATTGATGTTTTTAAGAACTCTTCATAAATACTGTTTTTAATGATTATAAATATGGTACTGATACTCTTTTTTCAAACACTGGAAACTTCAATTACAAGTGAGGTATTCATGAATTCACTGTAGTTGCTCAGAAAACTCAAGTAATATCCTCATTTCAAATTATTCCATAGAAATTCACATAATTACCTATATGATAATTTTCTACGAATTCATAGTATTTAGCTGTACATTGTGGGTGATGTCAGAGTATTTCTGTGTCTTTCCTCATTTCTGGGTTGGAAAGAAAACATGAGGCTGTACTCGATCGAGTGCCCATTGCTGAGCGTCCTGCCTGGACATTACTTCCTTCTCACCTAGTGAGCTCTGTAGCAGTGTTGAAACTACGGCTCAGAAATGAATGTAATTTTTGCCAAATCATGAAATGAATTAGTGTAGAGGATTTGAGCCCAGATTTTTCTGACTTCAAATCTCCTTTTATTGTCTTTACTATGCTGCCATTTTAATGCGGCGAGTGAGAATGAGTGAAGAAGCACAAGGGAAAGCTCCGGAGCGAGCTCGTACTGTGGGTCCTGCCCAGCCAGTGCCCTGATTTCACTGGCCTGGGTGAGGGTGGACCTGGTGGACTGGCACGTTGAATAGTCATGTCTAATGAGGTTCCATCTTACCGATGTGCCGGAGCGGTATGACTTCTTTTGACAGATTGTAGTTAGAGGAAATACGGTGGAGGACTTTTATAGTTTTAAATATACCTGGTTACAATTAAGATACTTTAAAAGGGCTTCAGCTATATCAGAAAAAAATGCAACTAAGCTCTGTGTTTGCCTTGCAGCCGCTAGCAAGTCCTGTGCCATTATGTCCACCCATATCGTGGCCTGCCTGCTCCTCTACAGACACAGGCAGGTGGGTCCGTGATGTCGCCTGCAGCGCAGTGGAAAGCTGGAGAGTGTTTGTCAGCTGTTCAGACACTTAGGGTAGATCTGGACCACTCATGGCTAGTACTATGAGCTAAACAGTGAAATAAGAGAAGGCCTTGCCCGCAGGGGTTTACAGACTTGGTAAAAGGAACATGGGGAAAAAGATTATCTAATACATTTAGTAATAAGACAGCTTTTGATTAATGTAATTAAAGTAAAGAAGGTGCACCTCACTGACACTGTGTGTTCAGATAGTGAAGCGGCGATGCTTTGATTTGTGTTTTAGACACAGAGTGTCCTCCCACAATGCACTTGTCTAAGCTCTACTGTGCTGCCGGTCATATCTGCCTTATTCAGTCACATTTTCAACGCTAGATAGTGCCAGTATGTGGTTACCAAGTAAAGATTTGTCAAATAATATTTAGAAAGAATTTTTGCTAAAAAAAGTAAGCACTGCTCACTGTTAGACAGCTTTTCCTTCTTTGTGTGGTCTTACTGTCCTCATGTCATGTCATGTGGCTTGAGTGGTCTCTGGCAGGTGGAATACCATGACATTCCCAGGGCACCAGCTTTGTAAGTGGTTTTGATTGGCTCTGCTCTGGTGATCTGGGCCTATTTCTGTAGGTGCCAGAATGACAAGCTGTGGTAAAGCCAAGGCGAAAGGGCCTGGAGTGCTGGCCTCTTGGTCTCTTGGAAAGCGGGTTTTCTGCTCTTCGACACCATTTCTGTCTCTTTAGGGAATCGATCTCTCCACGTTGGTAGAAGACTTCTTCGTGATGAAGGAGGAAGTTTTGGCTCGTGATTTTGACCTGGGGTTCTCAGGAAATTCAGAAGATGTTGTCATGCATGCTATACAGCTGCTGGGGAATTGTGTCACAATCACGCACACGAGCAGGAACGATGAGTTTTTTATTACTCCCAGCACAACTGTCCCATCAGTTTTTGAACTCAACTTCTACAGCAATGGGGTACTTCATGTCTTTATCATGGAGGCCATCATAGGTATGTCAGGCTTGAAACATATTCAGCTGTTTTCTTGGGAAGTAGAAAGGCCTAAAACACAGAGTGGTGTGTACTCTGGAGGATGGCCCCTTGGTTGGGGGGACTGCATTGCTATAGTTCTAGTTTTCAACTGAATGCAATCTGCTGCCGTATTACTATTGCTAACTATGACAGTAGTTACTGAGTTAGTGTTCGCATACTAGTGTACTTATTACTGTGGAGGGGAGGCAGGATGGCTGTGGGCCTGGAGCTGAAAATGTGAGTGAGGTGACACCCAGAGCAGTAAAGAGTGGAAGACCCAGCCATTAGAGAAAACACAGGAGGGAGAACAGAGGGAACTGAGCCCTGGGAAGTTCTTTGATGTAGTTGAGAGCTCATGGAATCATGAGGATTGAATCCTGTGGGGTTTTATTTAAAATTCTCTAGCAAATGCAGGCCATTGTTTTTGATCGAGTAACACTCTCTTAAGGTAAACTTCAGTTTTCCTTGGAAAACTTCAGGAAACTTTCCTTGGAAAGTCATTTTGGCAATGACTTTACTATTGCCTTTTGTTTCCTTAGCCTGCAGCCTGTATGCAGTTCTGAATAAGAGGGGCTCAGGAGGGCCCCCCGGCACCTCTGGCAACCTGGTGAGCCAGGAGCAGCTGGTGCGGAAGGCTGCCAGCCTATGCTACCTGCTCTCCAACGAAGGCACTATTTCTCTCGTGAGTGAAGGCTTTTCTGGTTACCTGTTCTCTCTCACCTGAGTATTTGCATGGGAACATTAAATATCTTTGTTTCTTACAGAACTTTTGGCCCATTCTTTTAACCTTTCTTTCTAGTTCTGGGTTTCAGTACCCACCAGACCATTTCGACATTAGCCATCTTGATTGGTATCTGACTCATTGCCCCGTGAAGCCTTCATGCAGCTGAGGTGTGAGACATATTGGTTAACTCTCTCAGCTGGTCAGATCCGAAGTCCTGGGCCTTTATTGTGCATCTGGCCCTGTCAGTGTTTGTCACTGATTAACACACTCACCTGCAGCTGATAAAACTGCAGGTGATGAGAGTCAGAGCCTGTTTGAGTATCATCTGTTCAACGCCCCATCAGTTTATAAATGGAGACGCTAAGGCCCAGCAGTGCAAGTGTGTGTTTATATCACAGCACTTTTAGACATTTGAAAGGAGGCACATGTTTTAAGTAATACATTTTTCCCCTCAAAATCATCCTGTAGAACCGTATTTTATTTGTATTCTGACATTCTATTTCCCCTAAGAGGGTGTAACTTGGGACATTTAGGAGGACCTGAGTTTTGAGTGCAGCCCCTTCCTCCTGTTCTCGTGTGGTTGGTGGGCGGCCCTTTCTTCAGGAATGCAATCTATGTGAACTGTGGGCAGCAGGGTGGTGTGAGCAGGCCTCCTGCATTGGCTTCATTCTGTTACTGGGATATTGTGTTTTCTCCTTCCATACTTTTGTGAACTCTCTTTTCTGTAAGCTGGGCTTTGCAGAGAGCTTGTTTTATAAAGAAAAAGAAATAGGTTGTGGGGTCCTCAGAAGCTCTTCATACAAGTTGCTTCTCTAGGGGAGGAGACTGGGCTCGGGAGCGCCCTCTGCAGGTGGTGCTGCATTAGGTGCGCTGCCAGTTAGGGGAAAGAGGTCTGCCGTGTTTTGAGGCCTTAATGGCCAGGCATTTATCAAGAGTGAGTGCTGGAAATCAAGGGACTTGCCCAGGAGTCTGAATTAGGTGATTGAATAGATGGATTTGGCAGCCACTCTATGCACATTTTGTCTTTAAGAAGAGAAATACAGAACAGTGACACTTATGTTGCAATGAATTTTCTTTTCAGCCCTGCCAGACTTTTTACCAAGTTTGCCATGAAACAGTAGGAAGGTTCATTCAGTATGGCGTCCTTACAGTGGCAGAGGTAAGGGAAGTCTTCCTTTATTTGTGATTGAGTTTCTTGCTCTTCATATTCTTACCTTTTTAACCAATAGTTAAACCACTGTTTCTACCAATTATTTTAACTAATAATCATATTTTCTATGGTCTTGCCCACATGAGAGGAGAGAGACATAGCAATGACGTAGTCACTGCCTTTGGGGAGTCACGTGTTGGTTTCTTTTGCATAAGTGGTGTGACCTAATGCATGTCGCAGCTCAATTCTGTGGCACCAGTTGCGTTCTAAGATGAGATGGACATACTGGTATGCTCACAGCTTGCACAAATGCATATTTCTCTTAAGAGATTTTAACTTCAGTGGATTTAGTGTAGAGACGAAGGCTTGGTGAGATAGGTATGAATTTAGAAGGTGTGAGTATTTTTATTTGATCTGTCCTGGAGCCTTTTCCCCAGGCTCCTACTTTTCTTCCTCCCCTGCTGCCTGCTGGGTGGTTGTGAGTCTGGACAGAGAGGTGGACTGGAGGTGGGGATGGCCAAAGGCGGTGGGGGCGCTGAGAAGAGAGAAGACTGCCTTGTTTGGGGTCCAGCTGGGCAGTCATCTTGTGTCCGTGCCTGTCCCTTTACTGTTGGCCATCTCCTTGGCATAGCAAGATGAGCAGGAAGATAGCAGTCCTGGTCTTGCAGAGCAGCAGTGGGACAAGAAGCTTCCTGAACCACTGTCTTGGCGCAGCGATGAAGAAGATGAAGACAGTGATTTTGGTGAGGAGCAGCGAGATTGCTACCTGAAGGTACTTTGGGGAAGAATTCAGGGGTGCTTCACAGCGAGGGGTTGAGGTGAATGTTGCAACTAGATGACTTTGCACGCTGGCCCATTCATTTGTGTCCGGCACAGCATGCCCACTTACCTGCTGTGGTACCTTCTGGCCAGGGAGGACTCTCAAACCACTTTAGTTTGGGGATTGGTAGGTGGAAAGGGAATGAAATTTGAAAAGTCGGGAAGAAGGAGGCCACAGATGGCACCTTTCATCACTCATGAAATGCACAGGTGCCATGCTCCCTCCCCTATGAGCCTATGAGGCAGTATTTTCATTTTCAAGTGAGAGTTAGAAATTCTCTCTTTGAGCATTACCGGTTTCAGGATTGGGCAGTGGTCTTGGTCCCACACTCTGAAGAGGCGTAAGTGAGCCTGCGCGTTTTGAGGAGGCCGGTGGGAGGCCTCCCTTCACTATAGCCCTCCTCCTCCATGGCGGCGGACTGCGGTGAAGGCCCAGGGAGCTGGGGAGGCGCTCAGATGGCCTGTGGTCTGTCTCGTGCTCTGTGCATACTTGAGCGGCTGTCGAACTCAGGCCTCGAACCCTGGAGAGCTCAGCCTCAGCAGCTAGTTTCAGTGGTGACGGTGTTGCATATGTACGCCGTTCAATTATGAAAATTTCTTCTAGGTGATTGTTCAAGGAAGTCAAGCTTCAAACACTATAAAAGTGAATGATTGCAATAAAGACCAATGTCAGCAATTTTCATCAGCAAAATTGTAGTGTTGAATATCAGCAGTTATTTCCAACAGCTTCTCTGCAGGAGGGGCAGTAGGCTGCTTGCATACAGTGCTTTATGAGTGGCTATCTTCTCAAGCTCCTGGTTCTCCGAAGAAAGTGGTCGTCAGTGTCTTCGCTCCTCCTGTCCCTTCCCCGTGACTTTGTCTCCTGCTTTTGCCCTCGCAGGTGAGCCAGTCCAAGGAGCACCAGCAGTTCATCGCCTTCCTGCAGCGGCTCCTTG
Source organism: Dinomys branickii (assembly GCA_004027595.1). Lineage (NCBI taxonomy): Eukaryota > Metazoa > Chordata > Mammalia > Rodentia > Dinomyidae > Dinomys > Dinomys branickii. The sequence goes on along the minus strand of PVLD010005997.1, from coordinate 43,929 downwards.
GGCCCTTGCTGGAGGCCTATAGCTCTGCTGCCGTCTTCGTTCACAACTTCAGCGGTCCCATTCCTGAGCCTGAATATCTGCAAAAGCTGCATAAATACCTACTAACCAGGACAGAAAGAAATATTGCAGTTTATGGTATGTTAAGGTGCTATTTTTTTTTTGTACTGGAACTTGAACTCAGGACCTTGTGCTTGCCAGACAGGTGCTTGTGCCGCTGAGCTATATCCCCAGCTCTAAGGTGCCATTTTGACCTCTTTTTAAAACTATGTTTAAAAAGTTTTATTACAGAAATCTAGTCATAGAAAATTAGAAAAATGCAAACTTATGCTGACTTCACTGTAGACCATTACTATTATCTGATTTGATAGATCGTATAAATTAAACAATAAGTTACAGACTCTTCTGTCTGGCTTCCCTCACTTAACGTTGTTCGTGAGGCTCATGCATGTTGTTTGCAGTTTTCTTTGTTGCTGTGCTGTGTTCAGATATGTGAGTGTTTACCACACTGTATTCATTCTACCGTTGATGGACGTTTAGCTTGTGTGCAGTTTAGAGCTACTTTGTATAGTGCTGCTGTGAACATGTTTGACTCTGTCTTTGGGAGAATATCTGGTCACATGTCCGCCCTGTGCAGACAGAGGGATAGGATTGCCTGGGCACAGCCCGTGGGCATATTCAGCATCGGTAGGTACCGCAAGTGCCGGGCCGACTTGCATTCCTGCGAATGGCGTGTTCCAGGAGCTGCACACCCTGACCAGCTCTGGGAGTGTTGCCTGCTTTATCATCTTTCTCCAAGAGTTGTGATTCGTATGTGAATAGCATTTTAGATAGTTATGGTTTGGAACTAAAATTATGTTGAAGTTTTAGAGCAAGAGGTATCTAGAGATAATTTTAGTCACTTTTTAGATGAGAAAACTAACTTTATATATCTAGTTAATGGCAAAACGTGGGTTTAGAATTCTTATTTTCTGACCCCTAGACTTGTGTTCTTTCTGACTTCACAGGAATAGGGATCAATTATGTATCACTATGTAGTTAAAAGAATATTTGCACCTTGTTTTCACAAAAGCCCTGCAGGATAGATGCTTTAGGTGGTTCCCTTTCCTTCCCTCCTTCCTTTCTCTCCCTTCCTTTCATCTTCTAGGTCTTACTTTTCTTTAACCTTAATAGATGACAGAGTAGGTTTAAGGAAACAGCAGATAATTCGGGAGGGAGCTCAGGGGTTTCCCCTGCGGAAGGGGACCTTGCCCAGTCTGCTGGCTTGCTGTCCTCCTCTTCTGAGCTGCGCGTGCAGCAAGCCGACTGTTGGCATTAGGACCGTCTGCTGTGCTGGGCCAGACACTGACGGGGCATTAGGACCGTCTCCTGTGCTGGGCCAGACACTGACAGGGCCTTCTCGTTTCTCTGCAGCTGAGAGTGCCACATACTGCCTTGTGAAGAATGCTGTGAAAATGTTTAAGGATATCGGGGTAGGTGTTCTCTGCTGATGGCGTAGAAGCTGTGCTCTCTTGCTTTCTATGGATTATCCGTTTGCCTGCCTTGGTGGTAGGGGTGGACCTCAAGAGAAGCCCTTTCCAATAGTTCTGGTGGGAGGACATTTCTGGGGACGAGGTTGGAGAGGTACAGGTTGAAGGTGACACCCTTCAGCCTGGATTTATTTGACTATTCCCCAGTTGTGCTCGTTTTACATTTATTCCCAGCTGTTTATACATAATAGATATTGGTGTATTTCAAGGTGCTTCTGCAAGCTCAACTTTTAATTTTTTTTTTTAGATTGGATTTTATTGGTACATTTTAGATATATATAATGATCACATTCATCATAGAGAATTTATACCTGTACATGATAGAACTTACTACATTTTCCCTCCTCTCCCCTCAACCTTTCCTCCCCTCTCCATTTACAAAAGCTTTGCTTCCATATTTTTCATTTTTTTTACTTTTCCTTTCTTTCCTTTTTTTTCAGTACTGGGGATTGAACTCAGGACCTTGTGCTTGCCAGGCAGGCACCTATTCCACTGAGCTATATCCCCAGCCCCTCCTTTCTTTCCTTTCCCCTTCCCTTCTTCCTTGTTCCCCTCCGCATTTGATCCTTTTCTTCCTTTCTCGCAATACCTGTTATACATTTTGGTCCTTATTTACACTTTCAGTTTCTCACACCAGAGAAACAATGCGGTATCTACACATGTGTGTCCAATTTATTTCACTTAAGAGTAATGTCTCAAGCGTATGCTTCTTTGTGTCAGAGTAGTACTCCACTGTATAAAACAACCATCTCTTTACACATTCACTGCTTGATGGGTAGTTGGGCAGTTTCCAAGATTAACTCTTACAAATTATGCTGCAGTAAACGTGGATGCACATATATCGCTGTGGTTTTTAATTCTCTGGGGAAGATAACCAGAGGGGAATAGCTGGGTTAAGTGGGAGCTCTAGTCCTAGTTTTGAGGAATCTCCACACTGATTTCCACAGGGCTTGTACCAGTCTACACTCCCACCAGCAGTGGAGAAAGGTTCTTTTTCCCCACAGCCCACCAGCATTTGTTATTGTTGGCTTTTAATTATTCTATATGATGTTCGGTGGTTAACATTAACACTTACACTTTTACTGGTATTACGGGGAGTATCCCAGGAACCCTCTACTGTCACATTCCATGTGGGACCTGAACTCTACAGGACCATCGGTTGCCTTTTCAGGAACTTGATTGTGACTTTATCTGAACATAAAGTTTGAAGTGTAGTGCGCTGATGGAACTTCGGGCAGCACCGCACACCCACACCGCAGCTTCGGGCCTCGTGCACACACATCTCCACAGCCGCGTTTGCCTCCCACAGCACTCGCTTTGGTGGGCCTTTTTTGCCTCTTGGAGTCTAGGGCACAGGACAGACTGCACTGGTTAGAGGAATGTTCACCTCCCTTTTTAAAAATCTTTTTTGCTTTTAATTAACTCTAAGTTTTCTCTTTAGGTTTTCAAAGAGACCAAGCAAAAGAGAGTGTCTGTTCTAGAACTGAGCAGCACTTTTCTACCTCAGTGTAACCGGCAGAAACTGCTAGAGTATATCCTGGGCTTTGTGGTGCTGTAGGCACCTGTGGTGCCTCTGGCGAGTGAAGGCCGGAGACGAGTTCCTGCACGCTCACCCCCTGGCCTCAGAGTTGCAGATGCCCTTGTGTGAGCAGGCCTGCGCTGTCCTGAGTGACTCTCTGGAAGACAAGTGCCTTCTCCCTCTGTGGACTGTGCTCTTCTTGGCCTGAGGCGTGGCGACCTGCGGATAACACTTGGGAGGCCTTCAGCCTCTGTCTGCAGCCCATAATCAGTAGGTTCCTAGATGAAGTATCAATAAATTATTTTGAAGTTTATTACAGATTTACAATTTAAGTGCAACTTTTAAGGACTAATTGCTGTGAAGGACACAGAGGTGTTGTATGCTGGAACTGAATCTTGTATAGGATTCACAATGCTGTTGGGTAATTTATTGGTATATTTTCTGATTAATGGTTAATATTTCCTTTAAAAATAATTGAATCATCCATTCACTCTTTTTCAATTTTGTCTTTGTCAGTAATAGCTAAATTTGGAACGGGAGCCCTCTTCTTCCCAAAGTGCTTTGCGGGTGAGCGGGCTGGGGGCTGTCATACCCAGGTATTGCTGTGCGGTTCTTTGCAGTCAGATTTAGAAAGCATTTTAAGAGTTACATGAAAACAGACAATATTACTTTAGGTCAGGAATTGAGATATTGTTATCAAATAGCCGACATTAAGAGATAAATTTGGCTTGCAAAATTTAAGGTAAAGTTGGCCAGAAAATTGGCACAGAAAAATGTTACTCTTTGAAAAAAGTTCCACTGAGTTGTAAATGACCAGCAAATATTTAAAAATGCTCCTGTTTTATGATAGTGTCCTTTCTCACCCCTTGGGTGGTAGCTACAGCTTCTCCTAGGTACAGCTATTTCTTAGAAATCCTCTAACTGAACAGCCAGAGCACTAGTTTGATTAGCTCAGACTGTGGGACCCTGATCTCACCCAGCACCTGGCTGCAGACCACTGAGCCAGGGCTTTTATGTACTGCAGCTACGGTGTGCACTGCACACCCCACTTGGGTGACAGATGTTCGCTTGTGCTGTGTACAACTTGTGCTACATGTACAGCGAACTACCAATTGGTAAATTGTTGGAGGCATTTGTGGATTTTTAGCCTTGAGAAAAAAAACATGTTTCTTAAGAAATTTATACTGGTTACATGCCTAAGGCCCAATGCCATGTAGAGGCAAATAATTATAAAAATTTGCGTGCTTTTAATGAGTAGGAGTATTTTTGTGAGGAGGGAGCATAATTGTTAGTTAATTGTGGTAATTGTGATAATGATTGTATAATGTTAAAATTTTTTTCTAATAGTTTACTATCCCTTATCTCCACCATATCATGAGACTAGGAATTTTTTCTGATGACTGTTGCATATATTCTGTGGATTTAGTAAAACGTATTGAGAATTAAGTCTGTACTTTCTAAGTTTGGATTTTAAACACTAATAGTACCTGGTGAATCGTGTGTGTTGGGAGAGAGGGACCCTGACTGGTACTTCACATTGTGTGAGATAATCTTGTTTGAAACTCATAGCAGTATTGCTATGCAGTTGTGATCCCCTCTGCTCTTCTCAGATTCTGTGTGTGAAATATATTTTTTCTGTAGGAACTCATGTACTGTTACGTCACTGTAAGTTGTAGCCACTATGATACTGAGTGAGCTACTCACCTTTGAACTTCTCATTTTCTAGCCTAGGATAGAGGAGCACTTACTTCCTCTGGCTGTTCTTGGGGCTACCCAGGAAGTCTTGTTTATTCCCTTGGGTGTTTGACTGAAGAATCAAACGTTTCACTAGTCTGCCTGTCGACCTGTCTGTCTACCTGCCTGCCTGCCTGCCTATCTCCCTCTTCCAATCTTCCCTTCCTTCCTCCTTCCCTCCTTTCTTCCTTCCTTTCTTCTCTTCTCCCTCCTTCCTTCTCTTCTTCTCTTTTCTTTGTCCTCTAAATTGTAAACCCAGGATCACTCAAACCCTCGTCTGGAAAGGCAAGGCCAGGACTGACTTCCCAGTGGATATCTGCTCTGCCTGTCACTTCTGCAAAGAGCTGCTGCTTTGCCAGCCTGAAAAGAGAACCTGTGGCTTCTCTTGCTTTGTTCTCCCCTTTGGTTGTTTTCAAAAAATTGAATCACATGCTTCGGGGAATGCAATTTGCTAGCTCTCTCGCCACTCAGCTCACTGTGAGGATGAATACGCATGCTTTTTGGTAACTAACTGGTGCTTCAAAACCTTTCTTAAGGAAGAAAAATCTCAACCAAAGTTATGCTCATCCAGACAAGCTGACCCTTGAGTTAATTTTAGCACAACTCATTCTTCAGTGCCTCATTACTGGGAAAAAAAAGTCATCACAGTAAAGCTTCCAGGTAGCACTGTTTTGCTAATAGATTCAATTCTCATTGTTTTATAACAGTGGATGGCTTTCATGTTAATCTAACTAGGTGCTTGTAAATAATGTATTACAGTTTACTCTATTGCATTTCTGTAAAACCGAAATGCATGCCCTTCAGGGGAAAACTGTGAGTCAAGTTTAAAAAAAAAATCCAATAATAAGCAATATGAAACTGCACTGTTTTTTAAAATGAGAATGTCTTAAGTAATTCAGAAGAAAGGAAGGACTTTTGCTGTTTTAAAAATCTAAGAGAAATAAAGGCAAACACAGAGTGAAGTGTGTAGAACTAAAAACCAAGAAAAAACTACATCTTCCTTCTCAGCTGTTAAGTCTCATGAAGTCCTGAGGTTGAGTGGAGAAAATACATCCCGGGTGGCCATGAGTGGAAGCTCAGATTGCAGCATTTCCTGCGGCTCAGAGGAGGAAGCATTTCCCACAGTGCTCCAGGTAACACGAGTGCTCTGTGACATGAGTTTTGTACCAAGTGCTGCTGGGAACTGAGCCTGCACTGGGCACCTTACAGTTCACTTCAGCATGGTATGGACTCAGCCTTGGCAGTGAGAAGCCTGTTCAACCCAGCATTTCCTAAACTATCTTGACCTCAGGACATTCTTCCCTGTTGGGACACTTCTGTACCTCTCACTAGTATCCTATGGAAAACATTTTGGGAAACGTTACAGTAGGAAGTTATTTCAGGAGACAAGACAGTAGCGAACAGATGGCACCGAAGCAGAATTTGCTTGCACTTTGTACCATGAGATGTTGCATTGAGTGGATGTATTTTTTCTCCTCTGGAAAGAATAAGCACAGAAAATTGTGATATAGATGGTCCTAGCACTTTCCTTTGACGGAAAGATCAGCCGTCAATAAGCCTGGCTTTTTAACTGAAAATAGCAGAACTAATATAAAGATTAATTTGGGTAAATAATGTAATTCAGAGCTAGAAGAAAACGTTGCATAATAGAATGGAGATTTTTATCTATAGATAGTACTAGTGTTTAGAAATGACAGGACCTACCATTGATGTTTATAAGACTATGGTACATAAATCCATTTTTTAAAATACTCTTTTTAGGAACCTGAGAGTTGCCACCTGGCATTTTAGTTTAGTACAAACTAATGATTGCTTTGAAAGAAACTCTTGACCTTATTTCTAGTTAAAGGGCTAAATGTCTTGATGGAAGGTGTTAAAGCTTTTGTTGTACAAAGAAATATGAGTGTTGTAAAAAGAATTACTACAAAGTATTGTAAAATAATGCTGTGTGATTTTGTGAGTGAGACTTACTTGGAAATGATTGATTTTTATGCCTGATAATGTATTGTGAGAAGCACAGAAATGTAGTTTTATTTTAATAAACCAAAAAAGGACCCTATTCTGGATGTCTTGGATTTGTAGTTAAAGGTTTCTCACTTAATTCATTATTCCAGCTGTTCCTAATTAACTTCACTTAGGACTTTATTAAAATGCTAAAATATAATCTGACCTACATTCATGAGGCCATGGTTTGTGATTTTTTAAAAAAAAATTTAAAGAGGAAAAAAAATAAAACAAAATTTCAAAAGAAGATAAATAGAATAACAATGGTTAATACATTGCATATTATTATCTATAAATTAGTTACTCATAGTACAAGATATAAGCATTTAATTGTCTAAACAATATTAGCACTAATCTCTTCAATGAACTAAGATGAATTAGTATAACTCTTAAGATTTAATATATATATTATATATATATATGTGAGTGTATGTATGTCTATATATATTTGCTTTTCCCTTCTTTTCCTTGTGATTTCTACTTTTTTTATTTTAAAGACAAAAGAATGAAGACATATAAACCAGAATAACACAAAAACAATACAGGAAATACAAAGTTATGGAGAAGATAGTAGGGAATTAGCACTGGATGCTGTATTACATAATGTTATCTTTGCATTTGTTAACACAAAAATAATAAAGGAAATTCCAAATTATAGAGAAGATAGTAGGGAATTAACACTGGATGCTGTATTACATAATGTTAACTTCACATTTGTTACTCAGTTATACGGATGATGGCTTGTTCGATTAACTGTTTAATCAATTTTCTCCACCCTCATCTCTGTTCTACCAGCCAGTCATCTTTCCTCTGATAATAACTGTCCCTCAGGCTCTCACATTGGGAAGAGACATAGCTGCTTCAAATTATGCTTTAACAAATATGAGTGTACACAAATTGCTATGGCAGGAGGTGGAAAAGCACCCATCCTCAAAGATGGTAGATAGGCAGGGAACCAAATTCACTATGGTCAAGCCCCCCCTTGATAAGCCCTCAAGGCCATAGGGGTCCAGTCGAGTCGGTGGGGTTACCCAATGAACCGCCAGGCTTCGCCTTGATACAGCGTGTTGGAGGCCCAGTCGAGTCCTCAGGGTCGCCCCAGCAGACCACCGTGCTCTGCCCTTCCTTGTGATTTTTGTTGACCTACATTGCCTCAAATTAGATCAAACATTTGGATATAGAAATGTATACATCTCAGCTATTTCTTTCTTATAGTCAGTAAATACATTATTCTCTGGGTTCCTGTAACGATTCCTTTAAACTTGATGTTTTTCTATCACTTTTATATATTTAATCTGATAAAAAATATGCCAATGTGCTAATTTTCCCTCTAGTCTATAAGTTACTAAAAATAGTTTATTTTTTTTGCTAAATAAGAGAAGCATGTGCTTCATCAGAGCCCAGATATGCTGTGGCCCTCCAGAGGCACAGCCTACCTCCTGCTTGCGCCTTTGGAAACAGTGAACGCCGGCCAGCCTAGGACATGCCGACCTGGTGCCTGCCCCTCCTCCGTGGTGTTGCCTGCTGCCCTCCCTCGGGGCACATTCATTTCCTTCTTGGCTGCCAAATGCTCCTTTCCCTTCACTACAGTGGAATTCTAACCTTTCCAGTCACTTGATTTCTTTAAGTGGAGATTAGTTTTGAAGGCCATCTGCATGTTCAGCCTACTCACTAATGTCAGTTCTTACTCTCTTTTGAGTCCTCTTTGGTCTTCTGCGTGCCTAGCTAGTAAAGCTCTAATCAACACGTGGGCGTCTTATCCATCGCCATACACGGTGTCTTTGGGGTTGACGCCACTGCTGCCTTTTCCCGAGGTGCTGCCTGTGCTTGCACTGTCTGTGCCTCTGCTGTCTCCCCTTCGGTCTCCCGCTCCAACTTCACTCCGCTCCGCTTCCTTCTGCCTTCTCTCCCTTACCAGGCAGTGCTGTTGCCAGATCCTCTGGTATTTTTAAATAAATTTTTTCAGTTTTGTCTGGAATTTGTTTTATGTAAAAGCGCCTATATTTTTTATATGCTGGTTCAACAAAGTGTGGGTCAGATAAGAGGTGTGATTAAAAATATAGTGAATGTTTAAGTTAGAAATTTATTACAGTAAAAAACATGTTGCTGTTAATCACCGTCAAAATCCTTCCCCTAGCTTCAGACACATTCCATCATTCTTGCTACTTTCCGAAGCAGTTCTGCAAGTTCTTTTCTGCCTGCCTTCAGTTGAGCTTATGGCTGCCTCAGTGTCCTGAACTGATGCACAGGTTTACCTTTCATGGTCATTTTGACTTTGGGGAGGAAGCAGAAGTCATACTGATACAAGAATAATATCGGCCCTCCACATGGTATAGGGGAAATATTCTAACTCCCAACCTGTTAGATGTCAGACACGCTGAGTTCATTTGAAGAATAAATTTTATGGAACAACAGAGGTTAAGAGAAGGAGCTATTTATTGAGAGGAAGAGATAGAGCTCCCAAGAGGCAGGAGGAGTCCCAAGTGGGTTGCCAATGAGCCCATTTCACAGATGAGGTTTTATAGAGCAAAATCATGAGGTGGGGACAATATAGGGTAGGGCTATAATCAATAAGATTCTAAGTATAGCAGCTTAGGTAATACTAATCCAATGGAAAAGCAAGTCATATAGCTGGTGTACATGGAAAGAGCAAAACTTTTTAGGAAGGGACGGCTCGGGAGGTCTTGGTCACCCACCGAGGTGACTGATGTCTACCTAGACTTTATTGGACCAGGTCTCATCACTTATCTCTTGCTGAGGCATGTAGGCCTGGTCATTCTGTCTTTATCTTGAGGCCTGACCTCCAACAGATGCACCTCCAGCTGCGGTTGTAAAGTGTTTTCACCATTTGTATCAACTCCCATGACATCCCTGTCTGACTGCCTATAATATGTCTACCTAACTTGGCTGTCTCTAAGAAGACCATGCCAGGTCCAGTGAATAAGGTGGATGAAGACCCTGTAATGTTTTAATGAGCCTGCCTTTCCATTGGATGAATATACTGTACTTTTCATCACAACTTGTAAAGACACTTCCCAGAAGTTGAAGGCAAGGAAGGAAGGGAGAGAAGGTTCATCTTGGTCATCTGCATTTAGCAGGAATGGATACTTGAGCCAGGCCTTCAGTGAGGAGCCCTGGGGGCTATTTAACCAGGCCTCGGGCATCTGAGCCAACCTTTGATGTCTCTCATATCAAAGGGACTAATGTCAAGAGAAGCTAGTGCTGGCCACTGTCAAGTAGTAGCTTTAAAGCTGCCTGTGACTGGAAGTAATCAGAATAAACAACATTTCCAGACCTAAGAGAAAAAACCTGAGAGGCTCAGGAAAACGAAGCTGACTACCTTCAGCTCCTAGAAACAGGAGGTCTGGGCATTCCGTGGAGGGCCCCTGGGAAAAGGCATCTGTGTGGACAGGAGCAAGACAGGGCCATGGGTAGGGTTAGGTCAGAGCCCTTACTGGGATTTCCATGGGAGAGGCAGGGCAGGGTAAAAAGTTTAGTTTCAGCTAGTTTGGCTACCTGTGGTGGGCTTGAAACTCCAGGCATGGTCCCTCGTCTGGCACAGAATAAAGCCTCCTGCAATGGCTCACTGGTGGGCAAACATCCCCACTTCCTGATTCTAGGTGTGTACGGTGGGGCCAGCAGGTGGCTTGGCCTGGGTCAGATTGTGGCAAAGGAATGCTCCAGGCTGTCTTTTGCTGTCTAAGAATTGACTAATCCTGGAGGTAGAAGGACAGAAAATTTAGCTCTGGCAGAGGGTCATTAGCATCTAGGCTGTAAGTTTTGCAGAAGAGAAAATTGCTTGTGCTCACAGACTGTTGATAGATTCTAGTTCAGAGTTATGTGCACTCTTAAGTTCAGCAAACATCAGGCAGGTGGGATGCACACAAGCGAGCAAACAGGATCCGCCCCCCACCCCGTGCACTGGAGATCACCCTTGAGGTCCACGTGCAGCTTGACAAATTTTATAGTTATGTGGAACCAGAAGCGAGTTCATTGGCTTCAGCAAAACAAGGTGCTGTACACGCTCAGACCTGGGACTTACTGGGCTCTAAGAGTAGGCAGTGCACTAAGAACTCGATATGCCCCATCTTCGCAGGTAGGTGCAGTGAATCCCACTTTACAAGTTGTAAAACTGAGGCTCAGGTGCACTATGCCAAAGACTTCTGCTCAGGCAGAGTTCAAGTTTGCTTTGGATCATTGTGACATACTTCTTGAGGTTAGCAAATCATCTCCATTCTGGAACCACCGGTAGAAGCCTGGGGGCACCATAGGGCGGAAAGCAGTAGATGGGCTCAGGGTGGGTAAATGTGGATGTCGTCTGCCACTGCTTGTGCATGACTGAGCAGCAGGAGCGCCTCTGAGGTTGCTGTGGCTGGAACGTGCTACCATTTATCGCATCTGTGTGAGGCACAGATCCAAGGCTCAGCAGTGATTAGTTGTGTGATAATACTTTTATTATTGCATGCGGAGGCACAATGTTGTGCTTTGGTGACTGTCCTGAAAACTCTGAAAGGGAAAAATTGTCAGCAGTTACTCAGGGTCATGCTGCTGGTGAGCCACAGTGTGGCTGGGTTTCAAACTTGGTTTACTGTGTTGTGTTTTAAAAGGTTTAGCGGGGTCACTCAGCTTCCCTTTAGGGTCCATGTCTGGATGAGAAAACAAATACACTGAGATGGAATCTGGAGATGGGACCTATTTGGGAGGTGTTGAGTGCAGAGCAGGTGTCAGTGGGGCTTGCTTTGAAGTCTCCCACCATGTCCCCTGCACTGGAAAACTCATCTGTCATCCAGGGCCCACGGAAGAGGCAGCTGGTGGCTCCGTCCAGCCCTCCAACACCGGGCTGCTGCCTTAGCCTCTGCCTTCATAGCCAGGAGACATGCCTCCCCTGCAAGGTACCTAGCGAATCACTCCTGGACTGGTACTGCTGGGATGGCAATCTTACTAATGGGGCCACAGCTACACAAGGCCTTAAGACCCTATGTGGCGGGGCATCTCTTACAGAACCTTTGTTTCCATTTCTGGATCAGAAATTTTTTTCAGCATCTATTTTGATGGAGATTTCCAGCCTCATTAACTTTCCTTTATGGATGTTCTCTCACTGTGGGCACAGATCAGGCAAATTAATCTGGAAAGTATGATTGAAATAGTCAATGGAACATAATCTTTGTTTTTAGTTAGGAGGACGCTGAGTTTTTATTGCCCAAACCTTTCCATTGGCTGTTTCTCTATGAAAATCTTTGTGCTTCCCTAAACTATTGACCCAGGAAGGTCAGCATGAATAGTATATCTGTGGTTGCTGTTTTAATTCAATTTTATTAACAATAATTTTCAGAAAGAGCATGGGGGGGCTCTTGGGTATTGACAGGGACCATGAGGTGATGGATACTGACCGTGGGTAGCTGGGCCAAAGCCAAGCACCCTAAGGCAGGAGGCACTGCTTGCCACATACATTCCTGAAAAGCTATAAGGAAATCCACTTTCAAAGTTACAGAATAATTTGAAAATATTAAACACTTTGCTGTTTCTGGCAGGGTCTTCAGTAACACGAAGTTTATCAAGTCTGCAAAACAGAGCCGGTAACTGGTTGTATGAGTTTGGACATACTCGATCTCTGCCCTTTCCCCTTTGTAAATCAGGACTCATAATGTCCTTGCATCTGTCATGGCAGCGCTGGGGAAGCCAGCCTAGCTAGTGTGAGGGCCTTTGAGGGCGTAACATTCTTTAAGTGTAAAGATGGGCCGCTGTACTGGGTTTTCTGGAGGCAGTGTTTGCAGGGGGCTCAATCCACTTCTGCTGAGTGAACCTGGGGTCACCCACGGAAGTCCCTCACTCATCTCTTCCTGTATTTCCCTGCGGCTGACTTCTCAGCCTCTGCCCCAAGTGGAGGTGGCCAACAACCCTTAACAGTCAACGAGGGAGTGGGACCAGGGATACAGGGCCCAGCCTCTGCTCCTCACTGGAACAATCAGAAGAATCCCAGTGGGACTAAGCTCCCGTTGTCCACAGCAGGGACCCATGCATTAAACCCCCACCCTTTGTGTGGTCCCCTGCTCTGCGTTGATTTGCTGGTCCCTTACTGAACCTTTCTGGCATCAGCATGTTCAGAAATGTCCTACAACGGTGCTCCTGGCTCTGAAGCTGCTGTTAAGGAAACCAAGAGTGTCTTCACAAATATTCATTAGACTAGATGTGAGCTATACCACAAAGCTATGTTAAGATAGTGTTTCCTGACACTAAGGTGGACTTCCTGGTCCAATGCACTGGCCCACCAGATTGCAAAACAGTTTATACCTGTATATCTCTATCCGTGTATCATCTATCTATCTATCCATCTACAACTACATCAACATCTATATCTATAAAGAGAGAAATCACAACATTTCTAATGACCACTTTGAGTTTCCTGCGAAAAGTGGGGATGAGGAATGATCAATAAACATTTCCCCAGCTCCTTTGCTGGTTCCAGTGAGAATGGTCCACTCTGTAGCCGGGAGTACTAAGATTCTGGGTACTAAATATGCAGGGAGTGATATTGCTGTCAATACTCAACATTAGCAGTCTAGAGTTGGACGGGTAAGAAAGAGCACGCAAAAGGTAGGCAGGGGCCTCACCCTGGATTAAGGTTTGTAGGGAGCAGCTGAAGCTAGAAATTAATTACAGGTGTGGGGCTAAGACAAAGCCCCAGAACAGGGCGATCTCCTGGAGCCATGTAAACAAGATGTTCCAGCATGTAAGCTGGTTGCTAGGCAGAGGTTGGAACTGACATCAACCTCCAGGGTGCCTAAATAAACGCCTTACAGTTCTTGGGCTGTTCCTCTTCTCTCATCCCAGAAAGAGGACTCTGCCTGACCTCAGCTTTGTGTCTTGTCTTATTTTCATCATCCCCTCCCACAGTTGCGTGGGGTTTCAGCAAAGGTTCACCATCCCAGGGGACAGGACCGCACCCAGGGGAAGTTACTTCACAGACCAGTTACGACACAGGCAGCCTCACAGCAGACAGTCTGTGACTGAGTCTTGAGGGAAGGGTAAGGACAGATAGTGAGGACAGGAATCCCTTCAAATCCACCCCTGACAATTCATCCTGACAAAACTACCAAGTGCACGTGTGTATGATGTGCGTGTGGCCACAAATACTAGACATTTCTGCCTGGATTGGTAACTTGAATTTTCAAAGAAATGCAGTTAGTGCTCACGCAGCTGGTATATTTTGCTGTGGAAGTGTAGCCCCTGTTAAAGCCACTAGAAGACCCGGCAGCACGGGGTCTGTGTTTCTGCATGGAATCGGGTTGTTCATGAACGCAGACCACTTGGGAGGAGCGGGTCTTTTCCATTTCTTACACTTGACCCTGACCTATTGCCCCCTGGCACAGAGGCCACGGGCCAGAGTTCATTTACTCATTGGCCTCATGCTGTTGTGCTTCGTTTTTTCAAATAGCAATGTCTCTAAATGCATGCCTGCTTAAGATGGGAGAAAGAAAGCCATTGGCATGTGGAGATGGGCAGCTTGCTGTTTTTGGTGAAGAAGTAAAACACAACTGAGCACAAGCTACTTGCACCACTGAGCCTCCAGCTTTAGCAGCAGGTCCAGTGCTCCCATTTTACGGAAGAAGAGGTGGGGGCGGCAACTCCTCAAGGTCTCCAGGGAAGCTGGCAGCTGGGTGCCTGAACCTGGGCTCTTCTCACTGAACCCTGGGTTCCTTGATTTTGGCCTTCTTCCTGGATGTCTGCATATTATGACGTGGGAGGTAGGGGTGGGAGGAGGACCGTGCTGCCTGAGGAGAGACGACTTTATTATCAAGGGTATGTGAAGCCAGTGTCGGTCTCTGGAATTAATTCCAACTGATCCTGGGACAAAGGGGGCCACGACTGTAGCAGGAGGTGAAGCCTGCCTGGCTTTTGCCCTGAGATGGCCCAATATGGGGCCTTGGGATGAAGAAAGTCATGGGTGAGTCCAGTTTCACAGCTCGCTTCAGTCAGCACCCGGGGATTGGGCTGGGATGGTTGGGCTCAGGATGCAGGGACAGCAGCCTGCCTGTAGTGGCCTCAGGCATGACTGTCTTCGAAGGTGACTGTTACCTACCCGTGCACAGCTTTGCTATTCAGTGCCCAGAACCTGGCTAAGGCAGCCTGGGTCCAAGCCTGGCTCCAGACCTGCACAGCACCACCTTGGGTCTGTTTCTGCTTCCCTAACAGGGGACCAAATGAAGGTATGAATGTGCATGGAGCACTTGCCGCCAGCCTGGCACCTAGTAAATGCCTCACAGATGTTAGCTCTGCTCAGGGTTCTGCTGCTTTTCGGGCTGCCCAGCCAACTTCTGACACGAGTTTCTGCGTTTTTTTAGCTTGGCCAGCGTTTTCCCGATGCTAGTCCAGCCACCGTGTAAACCTGGACATCGGAGTACAACGTTAGTGCTTTGGGAACCTTCCAAAAGGCCATGAATTTTCAGATGCTGATTTGCTGGAATCTGGCCACCATCTGTACAGGGTGTGGTCACGTCGCGTTTCCCAGCTCTGTCCATTAGGTGGCGCTAGGACTGCGTCAAGAGTTTCTAGACCTAGGGCGGCAGGAAGTCTGCGGCCCCGACCATGTGACTTGGCAGTGAAGCTTATCCCTAACACCCAGAATGGGACCTCGGGGTGGATCCTCCAAAGCACAGGAGGGAAGAAAGGGGACAGAAACGGGGATGAGGGGCACTGGGCGTGGGGCACAACGGGGCGTGGCTCAGGTGGTCCGAGGTCCGGTGGCACAGGCTGCAGGCCACCTGCTCTTTCGGGCGCCCCTGCGAATCCTGGCAGGGGCTGCGGAGAGGGAGCGGGAGGGGTCGTCCCCGTTTTTCTCCTCTGCTCTTCATTCAGCGGTGCCCAGGAAATCTGAGCCCACTCCCTGAGGTCAGGGTCTGCCTTTGGGGTCCACCTAGGTACCTGCTGGCCTTTGAGAAGTGGGGTGCTAATGATCTCAGGTGCGGCCCTACTTCCTAGCAGGAGCGGCGAGCGGGTGCCTCCCGTTACACTCCGAAACGCCTCCCTGAGGCCCAGTCCCTGTTTGGGAAACTTCACGGCTGGAGCTTGGCCCGCGGTGGACAGACGTCCTCCTGCCCGGGAGTTTACAAGTGTGAACTTGGCGCGTTAGTTAGAGTGGGATCAGCAGAGCGAGCTGGCGAGGGCGGTTAGGAGCATGTGTCACTCTGTGTCTGGAGTCTCTGGGAAGCCCGAGGAGTGGCAGTAGGGGCGGCTAGGGCCGAAGGGAAGCGCGCGGCCGCCCACAGTTCTGTTCTGGGCGCAAAGGAAAGACTTCCCCTAACCGAGGTATAGGTGAAGCCAGGTAATGGCCGGTGCATCCACTAGAGGGCGCCAGCACCCTTCAGTGCGGCTCAGAGTCGCAAGAGCCGGATTCGGACTGAGAGGTTTAAGGAGTCTCAGGGACTTCGGAATTACCCTAGGCCTGGGCAGCGCTCCCCCTTGGAGACATCCCTCTCCCCTCTGCTGCTGGAACGTGCCTGCTGCTTCCCTAGGCATCTCACAGCCGGCTCTGGTTGCCCACTGCCTGAGCGAGTCCTTGGTGGGGGACCTCCGTCTGGGGCAGGGGACTCCCCGCTGGCCCTACGAGTAGCCTGGATGCCTGCCCAGAGCCTGCCTGTCAAGCTGACCTCCTCACTGGAGGGTGAGTTTCTGGGGAAGATGGCATATTGCGGGTATATTTGTTCTTTGCTCCCTCAGAATCCTCCAGACCCAGCACCCAGCTGGAGCTCACCAAATTCACCAGGCCTGGTGTTCCAAACGCAGGGAACCCGCGTGTGGAGCTGGCGGGGTTTTGCTGTCCACAGCCCTCCTCTTCAGGCTACTCTGGGCCGGAAACAGGGACTGTATTCCACCCTGAGCTTCAGCTGTGGCGCTGCACACGAAGCTCTCTGGAGGAGCCAGGGCCACGGACCAACTCCCACCTCCCCGCATCAGTTGCCTGCTCTGTTCAGACACCCCTCAGCCACAGCCTTGCTGTCCTTCCTGGTGCTGGAGCCCAGCAGGGCCTGGCCATGGCGGGCGCAAGTGCTGCATTCTGCAGGGACTGTGCCTGGAGTGTTTTACCATCTGTGTCTCTCAGCATTGCTCACCCGGGGTCCCGGCTGCGCTGGGGGCTTGGTGGCATCCCAGCTTTACAGACACGAGTGCTGGGTCTGCCGAGCCTCTCTGGAAAGCCACACCACCAGGCACTGCCACCTTCTCCTGCTGATAACTCCTATTCCTGCAGCCAGAGGAGCTTGCTTCCTCTCTGGTCTCAGCAGCCGTTTCTCCTGTCAGAAAAGAATCCTTTGTTGGGTTGATTGTGTGATGGGCTCCTCAGAAATGCTCCTCTATTTGTTTTAACCTACACTGGTGGGTGATTTCCACCACGATGAAAGCCTCAGTGATGGACGTTGTCCAGAGCCAAGGACTCTGTGTGGAGCCCGAGTGGGACGCCAGGGAGGTGGACGGGGAGCTGGTGGCTGTGGTGGCACTGCTGATGGGAAGGGCAGGTGAGACCACTGCGGGACCATGTTGGCCTGGGAGTTTGGGCAGTGGCCATCAGCACAACCCCCGTGATGAGGGCGGACAGAGGGATGGCACTGACACCAGCAGGCAGCAGGCAAGAGCCAGCTTTCCACTGAGTCTGTACCACAGTGTGCCACAAAGCGTGACTTCACAGGAGCTGAGACTCAGAGAGGCTGAGACTCTTGTCCAGGGCCACATAGCAAAGCAGAGGCAGAGTGAGGCTCAGGTGAAAGGTTTTTGCACCACAGCTGTCTGAGCTCTTTCTGCAAATGGGAAACTGACTGATAGGGTGTTAGAGTTCATGGATGTAGTTAAATATTTACTGAGTGCTTACTGCATGCCAGGTTTCAAGGAAAGTTCAGACTTCATGGTGCATGCCCAGGCAATGTGGTTAAGTCCAGGCAGAGTGGTACAGTGGCCCAGAGGAGAGACCCGCTTCAACCTGGTGGGGCACCAAGTCCACACCCATGAATGAGGAAGCAACATACTACAGTGAGGGAGCGCTTACTGGACTGCAGTCCCCAGAAATCGAGAAGCCGACTTCCTGGGGAGTCAGAGGGAGACCCAGGAACACTCTGGGGGGCACCAGCTGGTCAGGGCAGCTGCCGGCCTCCTGAGCACAGGTTTTTGGTTTTTCTTTCTTTTAAAAGCAAATTCCTGTCTGTCTTGGAGAATTCCAAATACGTCCATCCAAAGTGAGGAGAACAGGGTAGGGAAGGCCTGCGCTCTGTCCATCCAGGGCTGCACCCTCTCTCTCCAGTCGGGATCATCATGGAGCACGTCTCTCCCATGGTACCCTTCTATCCATCAATATTTCAGAAGCCAGCCCTAAAGGATAATGACTCTAAAAAACATAATCACAGTCCCATTAGCACACCGACAGACACCAGCCATAGTTCCAGCTAGTGTTTAATTGCCTTAATTATTTTTTAAAACAGTTGGTTTGTCCAAGGCAGGATCCAAATGAGATCCACACATTGCCTGTAGTTCTAAGTTCCTTTTGAGCTGTTCTTTCTCTTTCCTTCATTTTCCCCTTGCAATGCATGTGTTTAAGAATCTGGTGTCCTCTGTGGTTTCCTATATGTGCCACGTACTGTTTGCTCCACTGGGGTCCTGTCTGGCATGTCCCTGGTCCCCCGTATTATCTATAACTGGAAGGGGGAATCCAGAGGCTTGATACAATTCAGGCGTAAGACTTGGGGTGCCAGCATTCTGGAAGCACACACTGAAAAGCAGGCTGCTGAGCAGCCTGTGTGTACACACGTGTGTGTGCTTGTGTCTATGTGTGCATGCATGTGTGTATGTGCGCATGGAGATTTCTCTCTCTGTTGGCTACTTTCAGAAACCTTGCACTTCGCCAGCCAGGGGAGCCTCTTCCAGGCTGCTTGTCCAAAAGCAGGCAAGGAGCAAAGAGGAAGCGTTGCCTTTGTTGAAGTTGGTTCTCTGGGGCGCTGCGGAAGGATCCTTCAGTGGGGGCAGAACTTGGCTGCGGAAGGATCCTTCAGTGGGGGCAGAACTCTTGCTGATGCCACTTCCTGATGTCAGTAATCTCCTCTCACCTGCTTCAGCAGGTGGATTCTGATGTGTCTCCTTTACCCTGAAGGCCCTTTGGTCTGTGGTGCAGCGGACTGGAACTCCTATGACAGCAGTTTGCTCGAATGCCAAACTGGACACACTCTGGGGACAGGAGGAGGGCAGGGGACTCTGGGAGGACTGGGCTGCTCTCCACCTCTCTGGCTGGGGGAAACACTGTCCAAGCCAGAGACTGAGCCTGAAGGTGTGACCTGCACACCTGAGAAAGAAGCTGCATGCTCAACTTCTAACAATGTTGATTTGGCACCGGAAATCTTTGCTTGGGCCAAGCTCTTAGTACACAGAGGTTTACTGAGCACCTCGTCTGTGCTGGGGAAGAAAGGCCTTATTTCACATTCTCCAGGTATGCACAGTGTCCAGGCAGCCACAGTAGGAACATCCCTGACCCCTTTTCTTCATCCCTCTCATCCTATCCATGGCCCATCCACCCACCTGACCTCTGAAAAAGATGTCAAATCCACACCCTTCTCTCTGTCCTCCCAGCCCGGGCCAGCATCACCATCTCCCCTGCTTCTCGTTGGTTCCTGCTGTCTCTCTTCCTCCTTTCACTCTGATCCATTCCTGACACTGCAGCCAGAGGCCATACATCCCACCTGACCTGTTCCTTCCCCGAAATCCTGGAGTAGACTGGGTGGTGGTCCCCTAGTATTCCCGCCTTCCAGACCCTCAGAAGGAGATCTTATTTGGAAAGAAGAGTCTTCGCAGATGTAAGATCAGGTCACGGTGGGTGAGAGCAGGCTTTAAATCCAGGGGCTGGTGGGCTTATAAAATGAAAACAGAGGACAGAGAGACACCAAGACAGGAAGGTCACATGAAAACTCGCAGAGTTAGTGATTCCTTCGCATGTCGCGACTGTTGGCAACCCGTAGGTGCTGGGAAGAGGCAGATGGTTCTTCCCCACAGTACTCGGGGTGTTTGAGCCTGCTGTCCCCTGGACTTCACACTATCTTCCTCCAGGATGGTAGCAGAGGACCTCTCAGTGGTTTAAAACCACCCAGGTGGTAATGTTTTGTTACGGCAGCTGTAGGAACCGAATACAACCTTAACACTGATTGCAGACTAAACTCCAAAACCATTTGCATGGCCCACTGGGCTGGGCATGATCTGGACCCTTCTGTCCTATGGCTGCTGGTTTGTGTCCTCCCAAGTGTGCCATGGGTCTGTTTCTCTGAGTGGCCTTCACTGAACACCTTCTCCTTCCCCTAACTCTGCCTTAGACTGCAGCCCGTCTGCCATTCTCTTAGATCTGGAATTGGGGCGTCAGGGATGACGGTGCACAGTCCCTGGGGACAAGATGCGGCAAAGAGGGAGGCCACCGCGAGCCCCACATCTTAGTGTGAACTCAGGGGTCCCAGACGCTGGCCAAGCGCCAAGTGGGCAGAGCCCTGCTCTGTTCTCCGGTGAGCAGGGGGTCTGTCACCTCTCCGGGCTGTGATTTAGCCTTTCCAAGCAGAGGGTGGGTGAGCGTAAGTTACGAGAGCTCTGGGCCAGAGACTGGCGAATGACATTTCCCAACAGTAGCAATTCATAGCCCAGGCAGAAGGCTGGGTGTCAGGGTGAGAAGGTTTGCTGGGAGCATCCTCTCCAACTCTGGGTTTACAGAGGAATCTGCTGAGGTCCTGAGGGCAGGTGACACTGACTGGCCCTGGTTCTTCCCTGTGGCAGGACAGCCCTGGAAGCCAGTCTCCTTGGGCTGTTTCTGGCCTCTCTAGTGCCGTTCCTCTTCAAAAAACAGCAAAACCCAAGAGGGGAGCCCCTTCCCCACCACGCTTTCCAGCAAGATGACATTTAAGTAAGTTGGTCTGGCCCAGCTTTTACTTCATGATCATGAAGGTGATGGCTCTGCTGTATTTAACAGTTGCACTTTTTAGCGCTTTCTAGCTTTCTCAGCAACTTAGCCAGTGCTGGAGCCTCTGCTTCTGCCTCTGCTGCCATTTTGTTCTTTGATGTCTGCATTCTGAGACGGGTTGGGGCTGGGGTGCAGGGGCAGAGAGGAATACGTGATCTCGGCTGCTAATCCTCATTCCTTCTTAGAGTGTCACCCAAGCGGGGCCTTAAAACCCAGCTTGTGCTGGGCACAGAGTTGGGCTCAGTAGGGGCTGAGGATGGCTGACATGCATGGAACCAGCTGGTCCCTGCTGTGTGTGTGTGTGTGTGTGTGTGTGTGTGTGGTGCTGGGGATGGAGCCCAGGTGTGACTGTTGATACATTGTGTCAACTTGGGGAGTCTGGAGGTTTGGCTGAGTGACTCAGCAGGAAGCCAGTGTGCTTACTTTGTACACATCCTGAGCCTGTGGAAGAGGAGGGCATGGAGACTGTGTGAGAGCTACAGGCCCCCTGGGTGGGGGTAGTCTGTTTACAGTGTAAGGGAGAGAAAAAGGCTGCTTGCAGCCGTTCCTCCCTTCTGCTCTTGTGGCTTTTGCTGTGCTCTGCTGCCATGAGCGTTTGCCCTCTGCCATGTGCCACTCTTCCTCAGAACCAGCCAAGTATGGACTGAAAACTCCACGAACTGTGAGCTAAATAAACCTTTCCTTCCTTCATTTTGGGCATTGGGTATTTTGTCTCAGCAATGAGAGAAAAGGAACCAAGACACCAGGGTTTCATGTGTACTAGGCAAACACTGTATTACTGAGCTACATCCACAGCCCTTTTCCTCTTTTACAAAAGTCTCGCTCGGTCACACGTCCTGGGCTCGGACTTGGTCTGCCCTTGCCTCTCCCCCCGGGTAGCTGGGTTGCGGTGTGCACCACCACACCTGGCCAGCTGCTCCTCCTTACGATCTGCCTCATCTTCTGTGGCATAGAAATGCAGCGCCTGAGGGGTAGGAGGGCCTTGGAGTCCCTGTCCCCACGCTCTTGCACAGCTAGGACAGCTGGAACCTTCTTGAAATCTCCCTTCCCTCCCCACCCACCCCCATCCTTCTGTCAGCACTGCGGGCTTCCTCTCCATTGCGTATTTCCCAGGCTCCCTTCTCTGTCACGGAAGCCGGGTCACTGTCTTTCTCTCACTGGGTGTCTCACGCCATAGACAATGTTTTACAAAGCAACCTTAAAAGCAGTGATGCTTTGGAGGTGAAAGCCACTCAGATTATGTCAGCTCCCTGCTTCCCACCATCAGAGGCCTTCCATCGCGCTTGGGATCACATCCTGCCCCCTCACAGGCCCGCAGGTGGAGCCCACAGCCCTCAGCACCTGCGCCCCTTAGCGCCTCAGCTCCTGCTCTTTGCTTCGCTGCCAGGAGATGCCCTGCGCAGCTGTCTTGCCTTGGCTGCCCTCTGGCCGAGGCTCTCTGCCTGGTTTCAGCATTGTGCGGCTCATGGGTCTCTGCTTAGATGTGGCCTCCTGTGGGTTGCTTTCTAGGACCATGTAAGTGTGGCCTCTGACTGGCCATGATACTGCAGCACAGGGACCCATAAAATTCTTGGCCCAACCTGGAAGTTCATGTGCCCGGGGCCACACCCATCCCCTTCCCTAGGCACTGGTTCTGGAGGCACAGCTGCGTGCTGACAGAGGCAGGAGGGGCCACATGGCTGAAGATATTTACTCTCTGGTCCTTTTTGGGAAGTTAACCATCCCTGTCTTACAACTCAGCCTCTTGTGTCTTTCCTTCATGCTGTTTTTCACTGGTAGTGATTTTTTAAAAATATAGTTTCATGTTTTTCTATAAAAATACAAATTCCTTGAGGCTTGGGCTTTATGCATCTGCTGTATCTCTGGCCTAGGCATGGAGTGGTTAGATGGGATGCTTTCCACTATTATTTTTTTACTAACCCATATTCATGATACTGCCCAATATTTTCCCAGGGCTAGTAAGTGAATTGGTGTCTTTGGATTCATTTGTATCTTTGGATACATGAATATCATTACATGTTTTAGTGTCTTTGGACTCTTTCTGCTTTGCTTGTTTTCCCCAAACACATGGACACACCCCCCGGAGCAGGCTGGTGAGTGCGGGGCCGTGGTCTTACACCTGCTGCTGTCCATGGCCGTCACACCTGGGCCCAGGCTCCCCTGGGTCGTCTCTCCCACCCATATTTACCTCACTTCCTGGGGCAAGGTTTGGAACACAAATGAATGAATTGGTTCCAAATAATAAAATGTGGGCAGAACTTTGCCCTTGAGGGTGGACAGGTGGAGAATACAGGGTAATTTCTGGAAGAACAAGCCTGTGCTCAGCATCACAACTTCATCTGGGTGCCATAAGCTAGTGGTGTGTGGTTTAGGAAGTGGGCAGATTATAAACGGTGACCAGTGTGACCATATCTTCCCTGGGCTCAGCTTCTTTGACTAGGGAGTAGTTTCTAAGGACTATAGAATGAGTCCTTCTCCAGGGCTCTGCTTGAATTCAGAGTCCCTGTGTGGACCCAGGTGCCTCTGAATCATAGCTGGACCCTCTAAATTGTCTCCCATTGCCTCCTATTCCTGATGCAAGTTCTTCCACATACATGTGCTTCGTGTCTTTGGGCAGAACACATCACACCTCTGGGCTCTGGTGTCTAATTGGTAGTAGGATTGTATTTTAAAAATATCAACTCTGTTTTGTTACTGCTAGTTCTTCTTACCTCTCACCCCTCCCTTCCATTTATCGGTGAGCATCCTGCCTTCCTCTCTCTCCCTATAATAACAGAAAGGAGGTAGAAACAGGTCTCTTTTTTATTTCTTTTCCAGATCAGATGGGTAATATGCTCATGTCAGAACAAAGTTTGAGGGAGGCACCTCTCACATAGGTGGCATGAACACCCAGTCATCACATTCATGACCCGAAGGATCAGAAACAGATCTCTTGCTGGCTTGTGGATTTTAGTAGCCTGGGCCCTTAGCTGGATGGAAAGGACTCCTATCAGAAAATAATCATTTTGTAAAAAATAAGACACGTGAGAATAAGACCATCCTCCCACCTGTATCTCCAGCCAGACCATGACTGTCAGGGCTACAGATGGGGAGGCGGGCTGGTGTGGGCATATGGAACCTCGGGCTGCAGAAAGACCTCCAGTCGCGCAGACTTCCTGCTGCCTGGCTGAGCCCTGGAGAAACAGCAGCATAGCCAGGCATGTCTGGGGGCTGAACCCAGAGGAAACTCATTCTGCTTTTGGGGGAGGCAGCAGGCTTCACAGAAGAAATGGCTTTCTAAGGAGTCTTTATCAGCGAGGCCCTGGGCAGCCTCAGTTTATCCACAACCTACAATGAAGGAGGAACACAGATGATTCTCAGAGCCCAGGAGGCCCAAAGGGGCTCAGGGGCGAAGAATGGGGTGAGTCAGGGTGACTTGTATGAGATGAGACATCAAGGTCCGGATGGGCTTTATCCTCCCTGCCCCCACCAGAGCTTGGCCTCACACTGGCCATTCTGAATCTTCTGGCAAAACTCAGAGAAAGGTAGGTGAACCCGAATCACCTGATGGAGCTCCACCACCCTGATCAGACAAAACCTCACCCCTGGGTGCTGTTGTGTCAGCGTGCAGGGCAAACCTGAGGTTAGGCTTATCAAAGGGGTTTGAATGGATGAGAAGATTGGTTTGGATTAAAAATGTAGAAGAGGAGAAAGAAAAAGAAAGGGAGGGGGTGAGTAAGAGAGAGAAAGGAGGGAGGAGGGAGGAAGGAGGGAAGGACATTGAGAGATTGAGAAATCAACACTCAGCCAACATCAGCCCAGCTGGTGGGCACCAGATGGAAAATGATGAACTACAGATTGTGTCCTATTAACAAGCTAATGGCAGTGTGAGAAGCCACCTGCATCTGGCTTTGCTGAAACTCTGGCACTAGAGCTTGAGGCTTCAAGTGATCCATCTCGGGAACCACTCAGCCATGAATTTGTTAAACGGTGTCTGCTGGAGACCATCTCAGCTCATGCTCAGCTGTGAATGGTGGCACCAAGGAGACCAGATGGTGCAAATGGCAGTGGTGGACGCAGGGTCCCATCGCAGCAAATGGGAAGTGCAGCAGGTGCCTGGTTTTGCAGCTTCTGGGACGGCTGAGCTCGTACTGCTGGTGCTCCTGAGCCGTCTGGAGGGGCATATGTTCACTCTGTGTGTGCCACTTTCGTCCTTTCAGTGTGCACCCTGCTCTGGCCAGCATCTGTCTCACCGAAGCCTGGTGCTCCTGCTCAGCTCCCCTGCCGGGAGGAGACTGCAGTGGGAGGGGGCAGATAGCACCGCAGAGAAGCAAGAGCTTCCAGATGCAAGAGCTCTTGGTTCAGATGGATGTTGGACCCTGATCCCGGCTGCATTCCTGTCTGTGAGTCTATGGACAATTTATTCAAACCACTTTAAACCTCCGCTCCCTCCTCTGCCACATGGGATTCCCTAGCTCATGGCATGTCTTCAAGAATTACATGGAGTAATACGATCATAGTATACCCAGTACCCAGCACCTCTTTGATGAGGAAAACTTAGAGACCACAGATACCCACAGCTGTGAGTCTACATCATCCTTCATATAATGGTCCTGGGTGTGGGCCCAGCATGGAGGGCATAGGGGCCAGTGCTTATTATCCAGGGGCCACACAGCTCTCCCTGACCTCAGTGATCTCAGTTGGCAAGCCTGCTTTTCCCACTGCCGGGGAGTGATGTCTCCCCTCCTGCTAGACCCAGCAGAGAGGCCCAGCAGCACACCAAGGTGGATGCTGACTCTTCCCAGGCAGGCTTGTATTAGAGGTTTCCATTTCCTGAAACCCTGCCCATCAGAGGTAGCCTGTTTCCAATTACCATACCTATGCGTCAGCAGATGAGAACAGACTGAATGGATTGCAGCCACTGGCACTGCTGCGTTGACTTGGAAGCTTTTAACCTCATTACTATATTAATAAATATTTTGGAGATGAACTTTTGACCACACAATTCACCAAGCATCCTTTCCTCAGGGACATTTCACTCGAAGCCAGCATGAAGCAGAAAGGTAGGTGTTCAGGTCTTCAACTATGCTTGAAAATTCAACACTTTTCTGTGCCTCAGTTTCCTCATCTGTAACACGAGTGTTAAACCCTGTGACCTCTGGGGTCCTTTTGTTTATTGATCTTTAATACTTGTAGGAAAAGAATTAAACCACCAAGATCTAGAGTGGCTCAGAGTGGTAGTGGTCAATCAATATCCTTTAGTTTTTAAAATGACTTCTCTGGGAATGGACCAGAGCACGTGACGAAGGTCTGCAACTCTCAGAAGAACAGCATTGAGAAATGACACTTTGGGTTGCTGCTGTTTGCATACAACTATTTTTTTTTCATTCTAAACATGTTCAGCATTGGAGGTAATCACTATTTTTACTTTGCATAGTGCTAGGATCAAACACAGAGCCTTGTGCACACTGGGCAAATGCTCTACCGCTGAGCTAATCTCTACCCTTACCTTCACATCTAAGTACTGCAGTCCTTTATTTACCTGGGCTTCTCCTAAGGGTTATCTGGGGGAGATTTGCAAAATCCTGATGCCCAGCCACACATCAGAATAATTACACCTGATTTTCCAAGAGTGAGACAAGGCACCAGTACTTTGTAAAACTTTCCCATGTGGTTCTCATGTGTGGGTGAGGTGGAGACTCAGAGCTTTAGAACAGTGTGTCTCTAGCTTTCATGGGCACATAATCCCTCGGATGCTGTTAAAGTGCAGCTTCTGAGGCAGTAGGACTACAGTGGCCTGAGACTCAGGTGTCCAATGAGCTCAGGTGCTGCTGCTTCTGTGCCCCCCACCCCCACAACGTGTGGGAGACTTGAGGGCCCATACATCCGGCTCAGCTGTCACAAGTTTACAGATACTTGGGCTGCAGGTGTCCGTCTGCAACCGCCTCTGCTTGCTCTCATCAGCAGAATGAGACTGGGGATTGTGGATATCTTAGCCTGAGAATTTGGTTCCTTTTCAAATGAGCAATCTTCAAGAATTTATTAAAAATTTCTTTAGCAGGGAGGGGAGATTGATATTCTTGGTAAGGATTTTTAAACATGGGGACTTGAATGTTCTCTCTCAGACAGAGTGGGCTTTTGTCACTTAGGGAGCTGGACAGCATGTGAAACTTTTTCTTATGCTTTGGAGATTGCCTACTGTCTTTGGTTACTTTTCTCTCATTGCTGAGACAAAATACCTGATGCCCAAAATTAAGGATGGAAAAATATTTTTAGCTCATAGTTTGTGAAGGTTTCAATCCATACTTGGCTGGCTCCAAGGCAGAGTGGGACATGGCAGAGGGCAGCAGTTCATGGCAGCAGAAAACAGCAAAAGCAACAAGAGCACAAGGGCAGGAGTGGGGGCAAGCAGCCCCTTTCCCTCCCTCACACTGTATGCAGGCTGCCTGCCTCAGGGCGGGTGCAGCACTCACACCCACAATCCCAACAATGGACTGTAAATCAATCATAAACTCTAGAAGCCCAGCCATGACTGCATGAGGCTTTGGGGGGGACATCCAGACACAAACCATAACACCTACTGTGGCCTTTTCAGCAGGCCGCTGTCATGTCATTATGGCTCTGAAGTGTCCAGAGAGCATCCCTGCCCCTAGAGCCACCCTAGAGGGGCCTTTGGCCTTCCCTGGGACAACTGGATGCTTCTGACTGAGATTTTTACTTGAATAAGTGTCTCTGAGGAACGAGTCAATCAACAGTGAATGTGTCCAGGCTCTGAAGTGGTGAAAACGATGGTGTCCTGTGTCCAGCAGCTGTGGGAGCAATTCTGACAAAGCCCTGCCTCGATGTAGACTGAGCTGGGATTCTGGCCATGTGGGCACGATTTGTTTCAGATGTTCTACTAGATTGTGCCGGCTGTTCATATCCTTCCACTGCGTTCATGTTGTATGCGCACACTCTTGATTTCTGTGGTGTGTGAAATCAAGAATCCTGATTGGCACATGGGGCCTTTGCTACAGCCAATGAGATAATCTATGAGGAGAGCTTACAGTGCTGCCTTACACTTAGCAGACAGCCATCCAGTTATATATGCTGATGGTAAAGAAGACTGGGAAGAGGAAGAAGAGGAGAAGGTGGGCAAGGATGAGAAATGAGGGGAGGAAGAGAAAGAAAGGAGGTGTAGAGTAGGAGAAAGCAAGTAGAAACCTGAGAGGGACAATGCTGAGGGGACTTTCTATCAGTAGGGCAGTTTAGAGGCCCTTCTTACACAATGAGTCGACACTTTGAGACCTGAGAAGGCACCAGTCCTAAGCAAAACAAAGAACACATGAGTAATCCATGAGGAAGTAATGGGGTGGGTATGTTCAAGACACTAGTGAAAGTCCAAGGCATTGGGTTGTGGTGGCTGAGGTGACTGGGCAAGAACACGGCACAGAGCATGTGGGACCTGGTAGTGAAGGGCTTCCTCGGTTATGGCCAGCAAGCAGTGTTTAACATGTGACACTAAGAGTGTTGACAAAGCACTGCCAACCCTGTCTTTCTCCCGGTCATAGACCCTCTGAGTGATATATTTGGCTGACTTGGCCTAGTATTTCTGAAATTTGAGGAAGACACTTAGGGGTGGCCTCTCTGAAAATTTAAGACGAGGTGAAATTTGCCCCAGGTGATAGAGCTTTCATCTCCTCCCTGAAAGCCCCTTCTTGGGAGGGTCTCATGTTCTCTGTAGTCACCTTTCTGACTGTAGAAGCCTCTCCTAGGAGTAGGGTAGAGAGTGCTATGGCTACCAGAACCTCCCAGTTGCAGTGCTCCACCAGCTGGTGTGGGTCTAGCAGCTCTCCAGGCTGGCGCTTCTCCATGTGGTGACTAGGCAGTTTTGGCTGCTTTCATCTCCTGGTGCAGCCATTTCTTCTGTCTACTGGGTAAGTGTGAGCATTTCCGCCAGAACATCTGATATTATTCCTAAAATTTAGTTCAGTTCCTTAAGAGAGACTGCAATCAAAGGCCAACACTTCATGTTTGTCATTATCGTGGTTAAGTTTTTCTCTAACTCTATGAGGCAAGTATAAGCATTTTCTCCATTTACTATGAAGAAGTGGAGATGGAGGTTGTATTCTTTGGGATTTGTGACTGCAAGCGTTAAACATTTCAGCTCTAGTTGGCTAAGGCATATAAAGGAGAATTTATTTGTGCAAATGATAATTCTGGGCTTCAGGCATAGTGGGATCTAGGATCCTAATGATGTCACCAAGACCCAATTTCATTCTCGTATCTTCTTTTCCTTATGTTGGTGGGCTTTCTTGGCAGCCCCAGCAGCTTCAAATCTAGGTTTACTCAGTCTCAAAATGAGGTATGGTCAAAATATATGGTGAGTGTTTAACTTTTTAAAAAATTATTACTGTAAAAGATACTGTAATTAATTCCTCTTAAAATACTTACCCTCACTTCAAGCATACGTATTCCATTGTTCTTGCTGCTTTCTGAAGCAGTTCTGGAAGTCCTCTTTCATCAGTGTCTTTACAAGTACAACAAAAAACATGGTGCATGCAGCTGCTGCGTGCCATCCAACAGAAAGGCAGGTCTGTAAAAACGAATGGTGTGTGCTCATCCACCTCACACATTGCCTGGCACTATGCTCTTCCCCAAAGCGTGGGGTGTGGCACTATTCTGGCTCCTCCCCAAAGTGAAAATCACCATCTAGGAGCAATGTTTTGAGTGGACTCAGGACGCTGAGGTAGCTATGGCAGTGTGAATACAGACCCTCAGGGAGGAGACTTGTAGAGCTGCTGCAGAACATGGCAAGAATGATGGGGAGGTGTGTTTGAAGCGAGGGGGAAGATCTTGAGGGGGATTTTGTGGCAATTTGTTTTTTACTGTAACGCATTTAAAAAATTTAAACATTCTCTGTAGTTTTCAATGATACCATAGATGGCAGAAAGACATCCTTTTCTTCTCGAGACTCTCACCTCCAATTCCCGAGCAGAGTTTCTTTGGTGTAATGTGAGTTATAAACTACGCTGCTCCTCTGCTGTGGTTAAGGGAATGGAAGGTGCTGGTTGAACTCTTGGTTGCATGCTCAGCTCTATATTTAGGGATAGAGCAGTTGAGTACTTTAATTTGAAGGAAAGTCATTGTTCTTTTTATCTTGAGAAGAACTAGATGCTGCATAGGCAAAGAGATCAAGAAAGCAGGGATCTGTTTAAGTGGGTTTATATAATGCACATATATTTTTATACTCATTGTATAGCAGGGACAAAATCTGAGTCAGATCCTATTTGACTCTGAAGTCCAGAGCAGTTTTGCTGTCACTGCTCTGGCACTGTGTGAACGCTCTACCTTGTGTCTTCCAGAGCATGTGGGCTATTGGTGGCACTGGAGCCCCCCGGCAACTGGAACACGCTCCCTCTCCCATTAACTAACCTCTTCTCTGCTGGTAGGTGCTCCTTGGGGAAAAGTGGGCCTTCTTAAAGGGGGCAGATTTTAGCCAATGGCTTCCTTCCCAGGAATGGTCATAGTCTTTTACAGTTGTAGTTTCTAGGTTCCTTGCACAAGAAGAGGATGCAGATCTGGGGGTGCCCCTTGAAGGATATTTCCTAAAGAACAGACGGAGTTCTTGGGCATTAGGGGAAACTTAGAAGGAATCCCACTAGATGCTCCTGAGAGGCCCAGGGGAGCTGGCCCAGGAAGTCTGGGGTTCTACTCCAAAATGTCTTCTCCTAACCAGTACTCTAAATTATTTTGAGACAGAGTCAAAGAGCCAAACTTGAAGAGATGTAGTCACAGATCGGTGCTACTCAGTTTTCATACCTCAGTATTTTGGCTGGTAGTGTGTGTGTGTGTGTGTGTGTGTGTGTGTGTACTGTCCTGGTATTGCAGTGCACCAGCAATATCCCTGGCCTCTACCCACTGGATGCAGTAGTAGCATTTCCTTTTTGCAGCTGGTGCAATCAAAGCATCTTCAGATACTGTCAGTTATCTCATAGGGCAGTTATGGTACCTGTGCTGCAGTGGGCTGTTTGTTATCATTGAAAGCTCTAAAAGGTTTGGCATCACTTTCCTAGGGGATAAAGCTCCTACCATTGACAGTGCTTCCTCTTGGAGCTGCAGTTGTACATTTTGATCAACACAGACAGGGTGTTAGAAGAAAAGGATGCACGTCACCACTGTGTGATTGGTACTTCCCACTGAGAACAAACTGTACCAGACCTGCTGGCTCATGTGCTGGCGGCAGCCTATGCTTTGATCCTAATGACAGCCTGTGGAGGACGGGTGGGTGTCCTTTGAAGAATCTTTGTCGTTGGACCTACTACTAAACTTGCACATTTGTGGGCTAGGGTGGTCCACCACTTTCCTGCAACTTCAAGAGACTATTTGGACACAATGAACTCCTTTGCTGTATTGGAAAATGACCATCCCAATAGTGAGTGCTTAGAGATTACTTGCTTTATGCTGAGGACAGTGCTGAGTGGTTTGCTTCCGTTATAATTTTTGATCTTTCTAACAGTCTTCTAATGTGGCTTCTATTGTCTTCATTAATCTAGTAAGAAAGACTTAATGTCTCTGAATGGTTGGCCTGAGATTTAAACTTGGACAACTTTACTCCAGAGACCACACTGTAACCACTGTGCTGTATACCCACCTATCTCTCTCTCTAGTTCCTGAGAAAATATACCTCATCCTTGCCCAAACACCAGATGAAATGATTCCAGGTGAAGACACATTATGATAAAAATTAAAGGATGATTTTTGAACTAAAATTCTTTGGCTAGGAACCAGGGCATGTTGAGTTGGGCAGCATTCTCCTGGGGCCCCACACAGGAATAAAGTCCAACCTGCTGTGCAGATAGGCACCCTATTTTGTCCATGCTCTTGTCAGTCTGCAAAGTTTCCAAGTGTCAAGGAGGGACAAAGAGCAATGGGGGATGTAGATGGGAGGTGAAATGCAAGAGGACACCAAGTGGGCCAAGGACATCTGCATGCATCCAGAAGGAGGTTTTAGACAAAGTTCTTCTGCTGTGAATTTTCACAAATACCTCCAGGAACCTCCTGTGGGATAATTGGTTGAATTGATGCTGAGAAGATTCCCATCATGCTTGGCTTTATTCCCTGAAGATTTGCAAGCAGGGGAAAAGTGAAGGCATCATTTAGAATGTTACTGCTCTGGTAATGAGCACATTGCAGTAGTAATTAAAAAGCCCTTACTTCGTATGTGGACTGGAAATAGGAAAGAGCAAGGCCATGTGAAGCATCAGGGAGCTCAGAAAGCTTTGCAAGGGGGCTGCCAAACTGACCCACATGTCTGGTTCACTTTCCTGTGTCAGAGGCTGTGCTTTAGCAGATAGTGTTAGAGGAAGAAGTCAGCTGAGTAAGTGGTAGTTGCTGTGGGACGAAGGGAAGAAGGCACTGAAGGCAAGCCAGTGCCAAAGAGGATTGGAGCACTTAGCGGAAGTGATCTGCCTGGCTGCAACAGGAGGAAAGTGTGCCCCCAAAGCAGTTCTGGTGCTGAAAGGAGCCCATGTGGATAGGCTGGCAACTGTGGAAAGAAAAGAAAAATTCCTAGTGTGTGTTAATGAAAACAGTCCTAATTGGGAAGTTTATAGCTGTGAATGCCCACATCGTAAAAGCAGAGCTATCCCTAATAAATAACCTAATGATGCACCACGAGAGCCTAGAAAAAGAAGAACAATCTAAACCCCAAGCTAGTACAAGGAAGAAAATTACACAAATCAGCAGAATTTAAAAACCAAACAATGAATCAAAAGGTTGTCTTTGTTTTTTAAAGAATAGACAAAATAGAGCCTGAGTGAGTCTAACCAAGAGAGGAGCTAAGAGACCAAAACCAGTGCAATTAGAAACGAAGAAGATGAGCTCATCCAGAACGCCATTGAACACCAACAGGTTATTAACTGCTTTGCAAGCCTGTACACCCATAAATTGCAGAATTCGGAAGAAATTGATAGACTCCTAGATCATATGAATTACCAAAACCACACCAAGAAGTTTTAAAAACCAAGAATCATTCAATTAAAGTGTAATTAAACAGAAACAGTGATTTAAAAAACCTACTCCGAAAAACCCAGGTCTGGATGGACTCACTGCTGAATTCTGCAAAAATTTCTATCGGGTTTCTTGGTAGCAGTTGTTGATGGACTTTTTAGCCCCCTTTGAGAAGCACTAAATTGGTTGTTTCTAGGTGGGGCAACCTTTGGAAAGGCCATGGCAACTCATTCATCAGGGCTGACAGTGCAATTTTTCCTCGGTCAAAAAGTGGAACTCAAAAGGAATGCTGACAGTCATCTCACATGGGCATTAGATGATGCCGTCTGACCAGGAAAGAAGCAGAAAGCTTCGGGGGGGAGGCCCTCTGTGGCTGAATGTAGGCAATGGCCAGGTGTAACTAGTTCAGTTGGTTGTTGGTTGGAGGTAGATGAGTCAGGAGCAGGGAGTGCTGTCTTTAATCAGAAATGCAGTGAACTACAAGTGTTGGCAGCTGTGGTGGCTGATGAGGGTGCCAAGGTGGGATTCTCAAGAAGAGGCCTCCTTTTCCTTTTTTTTTTTTTCTTTGAGATGGAGGGAGCAGTTTGGTTTCATTTTCAACTCCATAAAAGCCCCTTTTTGTGCAGTCAGGGACTGTGTGGGTTTTAACTAATTAATTCCCATCTCTGACTTCCTATGTGTTGTGTACTCTTAAATGATGGTGCAATAGACAAAAGGTGGGTGCCCCTCAAAGATCATTTAGGTGCCCACCTGGCCATACCCCTTGCAGGGACTTAGGCATGACTTAGCTAAGGAGGGTCCATTATGCCATATGTCCATCATCATGGAACTGCAGGTGAGGGGTGACCAGTGCTTCCCAGTCTTGGTCACAGATGGAGCAGCCTATTGCTTACACTGTACATTCCACTCACACATTTATTCAACAGGCTAAACATTCCAACCTCCTTCCCTTGAGGGTGGTCCTGACTAATCAGAGGTAATCAGACTCGCTTTCTAGTTGAGCTGAGCAGGACTGCCAGACAAACTGGGGTGCTTCTGGGGGTCTTATCAGAATCACACAGGCAGACAGGTAGATGGACAGAAAGATGGACAGACTTCATTCTCCTCCTTTGGGGTCCATTGGGAGCCACTCAAGCAGGGAACAAGGAATCTTCCTCCAGACCTCCAAAGGGACTCAAGAAATCTCAAGGATGTACCTTCCCCTTGGGACCTGGAGAGGTCCTTGCTCTGTCTGTGAGGATGATCACAGGTGATGGCCATGATGACCAAAGAGGTCAGCACAGTCAGTCTTCAAGGCCAGTGCACCAAATGATATGGTAAGCAGAAACACTGAAATGATTCTTTTTTTTTTTTTTGGCAGTACTGGGGATCGAACTCAGGACCCTGTGCTTGCTAGGCAGGCGCTTATTCCACTGAGCTATATCCCCACCCCTGAAACACTGAAATGATACCCAGTATTTGGAGGCAGATTTATCAATGTGGGATGGTCACCGACTAGGAATTAATGGTTTCTCAAAATATCATGCCCCAAAGGGTCAGGGAGGGAGGTTTTTATAGTGTCAGTCAGGTGAAGTGCAAAGGCAAAGTATTTGGCTGTCTTTGATTAGTTCTTACAATATGCATCATAGTGACCAGTTATTTCTAAGAGATGGAAACAACTGGAACTGAACAAGAACTATGATCTGGGCTTGAAGTATACTGGCTGGGAGGCATTTCCTGCTACAGTACACCTTGACCTAGTACAATTATCTTATATTTTTTATACGTTCTTTGGCCCATTAGTCTTGGTTTTAGTGTATAAGAGTTAACTTTATACACCTTTATAAGATAAACAAATTAATATGCTGGAAAAATAAAAGGAGGGCAAATGGAAGTTAGAAGAAAAGAATCGAAACGTGTGATGTGTATGTACCGGTTCCATGTAGTGAATGTCTAGATACATGTGCACAGAAACATGATTCATCATAGCCAAAAAGTAGAAAAACCATACTGTATGATTCTGTTACCATGAAACACAAATATAGGAAAATCTATACAGACAAATTACGTTAATCATTTCCAGTGCTGGGAAGAAGGGAGAATGGGCAGTAGTGACTTGTTTGTTTTTGGGGTAATGTAAATGTTTTGGTATTAGATAGTAGTGATGATTTTATAAGTCAGAGCGTGCCGTGTACTAAATGACATCAACCTGTATACCTTAAGTGAATTGCATGTATTTACGTCTGGTTAAAATGAATGTGTGTATATGTGTAAGGTGAGGAGAGACATAGAAGAGGGAGAGAGCGAGTTGGGTACCTGAACTCGGGGTGAAATTATTTGATGGGTAGAGAGATTAACAAAAAAAATTCAGTGCTAACGTTACTTCATAAATAATAAAAAATCCTTTTTATCTCCCAACCTAATCTGATCATGTGTTAGGTCTCTAATTCTTTATACGAATTTATGAAACGTTCTACAAAGCTCAAAGATTTACTAGTCTCAATTTCTAGGACAAATATGTAAATCCTGGCATAGGGTCACTCCTTCAAATCATGTTTTATGGGGAAATGGACAGTGCCTTTTGATTACAAAGTATCAGGGAAGCATTTCACAGCTTGAAATGTACATGAGAGCAAATGAGACTCCTAAAAGAAATATGAGTCTCTTGCTTAAGCATCAAATATATCATTTATAAGAGCAATTTAAAGCAGTTCATGAATCTC
This sequence comes from Dinomys branickii, assembly GCA_004027595.1. Classification (NCBI taxonomy): domain Eukaryota; kingdom Metazoa; phylum Chordata; class Mammalia; order Rodentia; family Dinomyidae; genus Dinomys; species Dinomys branickii. The sequence continues at coordinate 8,505 of PVLD010005997.1, read as the reverse complement.
AGGTCCTGTCTAGTGTGATGACTTACTGGAAAGTCCCCCACCCTGAGCTGTCTTTATAATGAGGTATTGCAGAGATTGGTGCAGGGACTTACAGGGACTTTATTAAAACAGAATCAGAATCAATGTCTTCAGCTAACTAAGAAGATAATACCCAAACCATTGTTGACTGTACACATTTTGTTGTTAGTGGCCAGATCCCAACCAACTCCATTTTTCTACAACCCACCATCATGTCTAGGCATTATTTTCCTGAACGTTAAATGTCAACAAGAGTGCTGTAAGTTATGCAAATGAGCACAGATCCTTACAGAATGGTAAGGGGAATGCTATTCAAATAATCACATACAAATGCAATTGTAAACTACAAAATACCTTAAAAAGAATACAAAAAGGGCCATATGGAATTACTGATGACTGAATGGGCACATGAAAGCTCAGTAATCTTACTTCCTGCACACATATCTCTATTAAGGGATGTGCTTAGATAAGGGAGAAGTAGGTCACCTTAGCTGTTACCTGGGCTCAGACAGTCAGGCCTAATTTACTAAAGGCACACTTCTTACCCTTTGTCAAAGGAGTGAAGGGTAAATGAACAGGGCCTTCCCTGGCACCATCTTGTAGGTAGAACACAGTTGTCCTCTACCACCAATTAGAGACGGGGTACATCTGGAAGCTGAAGAAAATCTGGAGGACAGGATGAAGGGGGCTCTGAGCTACCTTGGTGTGGTGAAACTAGAACTCCAAAGGCCTTGAGTGGTGTCACCCACATGACCCTGCTGGTTATTACAGCTCTCATGGCTTCTCTATTGAGCTGGCTTTGCTTACTCCTTGTGACTTTCCTCAAGTGATCCACATTTCTGGCTTTTCTAAACTTCTTGTATCTCCACTACACCTTTGATTTCATACTCACTGCTTCACACACTGCCTTCTCACTTCCTCTGAAATCTGGGTGGAAGCCTTCCTGACCCCACAACTCTTGCATTTTGCATGTGTCTAAAACCAGCACCATGTGGAAGATGCCAAGGTCTGCTGCTAGTGAGCTCAGTAGCCAGGCTTCCTTTTCTCTTGGCTGTAGGGGTTGAGTACCTGGATTTCTGAGCATAAGGAACCTAATCTCCAGACAAAAGTTCCCTAGGCTGCTGTCACTTTGGAACATGGTAGTGTGGGGCTCTTTTCTCAAAGCAAATTGTTTTACCTTTGCAATTTTGAGGCTGCAAAAGAGAATTCTGATGCTTCATGTGATGCCTTTAGGGTATCTTTTGTATTGTTCTGTTTCCTTTTAAGAACCATGTTCTCTGCTATTTCTTTGAAGACTGCGAATTTACTGGAGCCTTCATTTTGGCTAAATTCAAAACTTAGAAAATCATTCTTCTGTGCTGTTTGTTCTTGATTTTCAAGGTGCCACTGACTAGAAGCTCCAAACAGTAGCTGTGGCACCTCAACATTAGGCTGCCTTGAAATTTCTTCACAAGATTAATTAGTACACCATATTTAATCTCAGTTTTAGGCAGTCTCTAGACAAGAGCAAAATGCAGACAAATTTTTGTCCCAAGTGTAGCACACATGATCTGGAGGAGACCAACTTTCTTCTTCTGAGCTGAAACTTCCTGAACCTAATCTTCACCAGTTGCATTTCTATTAGCATTCTGGTCTTTGAGCTTTGATCAGAATCTCCTATCAAATTCAGCTCACAGCATTCCAGGGTTGCTTCCTCAATTGGCATCTCCAAACCTTTCCAAACTCTTTCCAGAGGCCATTTCCAAAGGTTCCTGAATAATCTGGTCAGGTTTAGTCACAGCAAAAACTCAATCCTTTGTATGAAAATCTGTCTTAGTTACTTTCTCCTTGTTGAGACAAAATACCTGACACCCACAATTAAATGAGGAAAAGATTATTTCAGTTTATAGTCTGCAGAGGTTTCAGTCCATAATTGGCTGGCTCCAAGGCAGGGTGGCATGACAGAGGGGCATCATGGAGGAGAAACCGTTTATGTCATTGCAGGGCAGGCAGAAAGCAGCAGAAAATATCATCAGCATCATCATCAGCAGCAGCAGCAAGGCTGCCTTTCCCCTTTATCCCACTCAGGCCACAAACCTTTCGGGTGGTGCCACCCCTACCCATGGTGGGTCTTCTGTCTTCATTAAGCCATACACAGAACAATACTAATTCCAATCAGTGGACCAACAGTACTGTGAATGGTTAATCCTAATAACACACAGCTTAGTTCCAGCCAGCTCTGGAAAGCTCGTTAGGAGTGCGTGAGTCTTTGGGGGACATTTAAATGCAGGCCATAGTGCTAGGTAATAGCTCCACCATGGAGAAATATCCAAAGTTCTTTTTTTTAAATTTTATTTGAGACAGGATCTCACTAAGTTGGCTGAGATGGGGTCAAAGTTTTAATCTTTCGTCCTGAACCTCCTAAGTAGCTAGGATTTCAGATATGGATAACTATGGTCAGGCTTTGTACTTCTAAATTCTCAGTTCCTCAAGATGACATGTGGAAAGTAATCTCTTGGTTTTCCTTGCTTATAGGCAAACATCTTAAATAATGCAATTATAAATTTTAAAAACCAAACTCTTTAAGAATTGAATGATTATTTAAGAAACATATATAGTATAGAATATATGAAATATTATTTTATTAGAAGGCAACCATATAATTTCCTGTTGGTTAGGGTCATCCTTCTTGTCTGTAGAATAAACTTTCATAAATAGAATGCAGATTGGCCTGTTGGGTTGGAAATTAGCCCCCTTCTAGAAATATTACCACTTATTTACTTTACTTAGCTATAAATAAAATATAAGCCAAATAACCTCCACCATCTATTCATTTTCAAATGGTTCTATAAATTTAATGACAAAAAGATAAAATGTTTCATTGGGAATTACAGCTTATATCTTCTGTAAATGTCATCTGCTTCTATATTTGAGTTTGGAGGTATATGTGTTGAAGGTAAAGCAGACAGGGCACATGCACATCCTTCAGAAAGCCATACTTAAATGGAGCTTTTCTGATTAATGCTTTAAATGATAATTTGTCACAGAAATTAAAAATGCCATGTATATCACTCACTATGAGTTAACTGGCTGACTTGTAAAAAATAACGAAGATGCAATCTTTATGAAATACTTTCTATGCTTTTCTTTTGTCTGGAGAAAATTTTAATGGCTTGTGGAATCATAAGTTGTCACCGTAACAGCGATTTTTACCCTTTCTAGATCTCAGGTATGTATCATTTGATATGCCATTTATTTCACTTAGTAGTTTGGCTTATGAATGTGTGTAGAGCACTGGATTAATAAAGGGTTCTTCCTATTTTAATTTTGCAAAGAATTGGACTTAAGGAATAGCAGTTTCACTTCCGTCAAAATATTCCCATTTTCTTAGTGCTTCCCTTGTGTAGTTTTCTCCCTGTCCCCCTAAGATATCTGGTGTAGAAATAGAGTACAGTATTAGCTCAGCATAGAACTTTGAGATCATTCCCAAGACAGAAACTTTTGGAAAGATTTACAGTTTCTTTGGTCTTCTGTGTTCAGCCTGGCTGCCTTTGGCTGGTGCAACCAAGTGATTTTTTCCCTCCCTTTCTTTGTCTTCTCCCATTAAGCACAGTTCCACAGGAAGTATTGGGCATCTCCCACTTGATTTCCCAGTGAGCCTTGACGAAGGGCCATAGTCATGAATACTGAGGCGAGCAGCTTTTCCAGGTCTCTCTTGTAAACAGCACTGTGTTCTGTGTGGTGAACTGCAGCAAATGAATTATCTTCTGACAAACCTGATGATATGGAGCTAGTTTTGTTTTATGCCATTATCTGTACTGTTTGGCATAATAAGTTGTGTTGAAATACTTCCCACTTCTGTGCGTGCCTTTATTAGTTTGAAATTTGGGTCTTTTTTATTGTTGTTGGTGCTTAGAAGAGGTTTTAATATGATATGCAATTATCTCTCTGTCATGTTCATTTTGGTTTAATTGCCTATTCTGTATCGTAATAGGCTAAGTCAGCAGAAGACAATGTCCTTTGGTAGAGAGTACAATATTAAGGTATCTCACATACCTTTATAAATTATTTGTAATTCTAGGCAACAGTGAAACTACAAACCTCAGAAACAAATTGCATCCCTGTTCTCCTTGAAATGACTTGACAACCTCGCATCTCTCTGCATTCCCAGATAGAATGAGCTTCAATTTTTCTCATTTTTATTGTTGTTTGGATGAATCATGCAATTTTGATTTTTGCCTCTGCACATTCATCTCCCAAATATAGTAGATCCTTAGTTTTTGCAGATGGGATTATTTGTAGTTTTACAGAAAATTGGAATTGTACTGTCCAAATCTACTAGAGTGGTTTGACTTACATGTGAGTGTAGAGTAGTGGATTAATAAAGGGTTCCTATTGTTTCTGTTTTACGATGAATTAGACTTGAAAAATAACAGCTTCAAAAGCTTCTCAGGCAACTGTCACATGCACACATGTCTTGAGTCAACTAGGACATACCACACCCTTTCACAAATCCCCAAATTAAAGGATTTGAATGAATCCTTTAGGAGACTACTGCCTTTAAGCTCTCCTAAAGCAAAGCCTCTTCTGATGCCACTTGTTTTCTTTCCATATATCTCATATAATATAAAAATAAGGTTGGAGAAATTGAAAATGACTCAGTGTCGTGGGCCACCAGTGTTCTCAGAATGAAATCTGCAAGTATTGTCAGATGCATGAAAATAGAGACTTTTTGTGATTCCAGAACCCTCCAATCTCAGAAGCTCTGACTTTTGGTAAGGGCTGCTTTTGCAAAGTTTTCTCTTATTATCACATTCAGCCAATTATCAAAATGATAATGAGAGACTTTATCTGACTGAGTGGAGAGGCTCATACCTGTCCTGTGGAGACTCTGATGGGTCAGGACAATAATCTGAAATTGTAAAAGTCCCTGATATTGTTGGTTTGCTAGGTTTGGGAAACAGTGGGCTGAGCCACAGGCACTACCTACAGGACCCTAACAACTCTTCAGCAATTAACTCAATTAGCATCAGGGGAGTTGGCGAGACAAGAGACATTGACATAGTGTACAAAGTTTTAGCTAGACAAGAGTAAGCTTTAGTTTTGCCATCCAGACAGTGGAATATAGCAATATGAGAAAGACCAGAAGGACAGAATTTGGTCCCCTTGACCCAGGAACTCTCTGAAACACAAACTGAAACCCACAAAGAGAGTGAAGAGAGAAACTTCAGTGAAGAAGGAGGTCTTTGGTGGTGCCTTCTCCCTAAGACGGGACTCACTGCATGAGAGGAGTGATTTAAACCTGTGGACTCATGATAACTGCTGGTGACCCCAGAGGCCTCCATGGAGAGATGCAGCAGTTGAGGGAAATAGTGGACATGAAGGACTACATTAGCTGGTGGCGAGTGCTGAAGGTTCTGTCATCCCACATGTAAGAGAGATTGGCCAGGAACCACCTTAGAGAGGGGCTGGCTGAGCTCAAAACTCAGAGTAGCTGCTGGTTTCATCTAGTGGCTTCCAGCATGGCTCAGGCCTGGGGAATGTTTCCTGATAGCTGCAGGCCAAATGAATCTCGTCTCAGCCAGATGTGGATTTACTGAGATTATCCACTACTCTGCCAAAAGGCTACTTCTGGCTTGCTGGGATAAATCAAAACGGATTTGGATTCTGCCTCCACCCATTTTCTGCCAATGACAGCAAAGATAAACCGGGAAATGGGTGTTTTCCCCTGCTCTATGGTTTGTTTGTTATTGTTGTTGTGGTTTTTGACTTTTTGCTTTTGTTCTTTTTCTTCATTGTTTGCTCTTGTTTTTTTGAGCTTCTATGTGGTAGTTGATTTGTTCTGCTCTTTTCATCTCTTCCTTCTCTCTTTCCCACCAGTCTTCTGTACCAGTTTCTCAGAGTTAATGAGATCCCCTTTGTTCTCCAGCCTTACTTCTAATCTCCTCTTCTTCTGCTATTTTTTGCCTAACCCCTTTTAAATTTTGATCCCTGAGGTTAAAATTGACACATTAAGAACTTATATGTTACATATAATTTTCTGGTCTGTTTTTAATTTTGTTATGTGATCATACATCTAGTTTACAGTTGGCAAATTAATAGTTACTTCAGTTTATCATTTCTAGACTGTGATTGATGCTACTGTTATTGCTGATGGTACAACTTTAGGCAGAAGTGACAGAATTGTTCTAAACAGCTATTCTTACTGGTATTCCAAGACGGTGTTTGACTAAGGGTACAGTGCCAAAGAACCATGGGCTTGGCCAAACAGACAGCAATGTCTCATCCCCCCAAAACTGAAGAGGTAGGCTCTTGCAACAGACTCAAATCCTAAAAGCCAGTTACACCTAGAAGATAACTTGGAGAAATAGTCATTTACTAAGGGTTCTAAATATGAGGAATGAAGCAATTTATGAGCATCACCCCAGGAGTTAAGCTAAAAAATGAGAAGAAAAAGAAATGGAGGGAGGGAGGGAGGGAGAGACAGACAGACAGAGAGAGAGAGAGAAGGAGAGAGAGAGAGGACAGGAGAGGAGAACAGAACAGAAAAAGGAAAGGAAAGGGAAGGGAAGGGAAGGGAAGGGAAGGGAAGGGAAGGGAAGGGAAGGGAAGAAAATGAGGAGGCACTTAAATAAGATGCAACCCCAGGCATTCAGTTGACCAAAGGCAAACCCAGAGGGCAAAGAGGTGGAACAGTCTGAAGACCACCCACCTGAACTCTCTGAAGTGGTAAAAACAAAGCAATTGAATGAATCTCTAGAAAAAAATCAAATCAGAAATAGTTTCTCAGATAACTGGAGAGATGATGTTCACAGTGAAAACCATGCTTAGTGAATCTAGAGCAGATACACACTAAAAAATAGAGCTTAAGAAAATTATAGAAGCTGTAAATGCTTAGCACAGGAAAGAAATGGAATCTTTAAGGCAGATTCAAGCAAATATCCAGGAGAATAAAAATTCCATTGAAAGTATCCACAGCAGGATAAGCCAATGCAAGGACAGGATCTCAGATATAGAAGACAGGCTTGTCATTAGTGATCATGAAAGATTTCCTAAAATTAGCATGGGATGATGAGAAATCAATCCAGCAGCTGCTAGATGAGGCAAAATTTGTCATAGGTAAATCTTGGAAACAGCTCAAATGCCCATCAACTGAGGAATGGTTAAAAAGATGAGGTATTTTTATACAATGTAATACCGCTCAGCTGTAATGAAGGATAAACTTGAGATATTTATAGGGAAATGGATGCAATTTGAGACCATACTCATAAATGAAATGTCATTTTTGCATGTGTAAACATTGTTGTCTCTCTAGTGTCAGAAGCTGAAAGAGTAAATAATATCCAAAATGTACAATAGATACTGTGAAATGGGAAGAAACTCTTCAAAAGGAAAGAGAAACGGGTGGAGGAAAGGAGAAAGGAAGGAAGGGAAAAGCAATATATATATTAGTTAAGATAGTTATACCAGTAATTTGTCTTAGTTCATTAAAAAATTTATGCTGGTATTATTTGGACAATTAAATGCTTATATTTTGTACTCTGTGTAACTAATTTAAACATAATAATACACGATGTATTAAGCATTTTTATCCTCCTGTTATTGTATTTTGAAATTTTGTTACATTTTTTCTCTCTAAAATAAAAAAGACAACATATGTCTTTTTGTTGTTTTGTTTTCTTATATTTTTAATCAGTAAGTCTTTGCAATATGTAAAAACATATTCATCATGGAGGACCTGGTATATACATAAGCATCTAGATCCTTTTCATTTTCCCTTCTCTTTCCCTCTCCCATCTACCCTGTCCTCAAATCCCTTCCCTGTCCTTTCAAAGAACCTTTGTATTACTTTTTGAGTTTAATTTGTCTATGGCCATACCACCCTGAACACACCTGATCTTGTCTGATCTCAGAAGCTAAGCAAGGTCGTGGCTGGTTAGTCCTTGGATGGGTGACTTTAATTTCACTAATTTACACTCAGATCTTTATAATTGCTTTCCTTATATTAGTTTCCAATTTGGATTGTACTTGCCTTTGAAGACCTTGAGATGCATCATTAGGTTATTTATTTTAGACTGCTCTGTATTTACATGGGGCACCTTATTTCTTAACACTTTCTTATACCATAGTACATGATACTGTAGGTTTAATTTATGATATTGTTAGTGCTTGAGGTTTTAACAAAGATGATATTTAGTTGTGTGATAATGAGATTAGCTTTAAAATATTTAGATACAGTTTTTTTTTAAATTTTATTTTAAAGACAAAAGAATGGAGATATATGAACCAGAAAAGCCATAAACAATACAGAAAATACAAAATTATACAGAATATAGTAGGGAATTAGAACTGGATGTTGTATTACATAGTTATCTTCACATTAGTTAACACAAAAACATTAAAGGAAATACCAAATTATAGATAAGATAGTAGGGAATTTGCACTGGATGCTGTATAATATAAAGTTATCTTCACTTCTGCTAATACAAAAACGACTGAGGAAATACA